>WAAB01023061.1:0-20140 GCA_013389865.1 Piaya cayana
CCCCATTTGAATCCTTCCTGGACGGCAACCAGGCTGCAACTCAGGAAACTCTCCACTTTAGCAGGCATTAGTTATTTAGCTTAAGTAAATAAAATTTTAAATAGAACAAATAATTTAGAGTTTTAATATTGCGTGATGTAGTATGATGTTTGCTCAGCTCTCTTAAGATTAGTAACCAGACTTGCTGAAGCACTAGGCCATAACCTGTGAATTTCCAGTGCTTTCCCAACATGTGCAACTTAGTCAAAACAGGTTGTCCAGAGGCAACAAAACCTGAAGATATAGAGGTCACAAGGACACACATCACCAATTACAGCTGCAACTAAGACAAGATAACAACCCATCTGAAAGATAGCAAAGGGATCTAACGTGGAACAAGAAATCCTCAGACGCAAATATTACTACTGGAACAAACCATCATATGAGAGGCAGGTAGGTAGTGTGTAAGAATATAATTACCTAGGGATTTCTTTGCTCATATCAACCTCTCTCCCCCCAGAGTTAATACTTCTGTACCCTTCTGGTTTTTATTTTATAAAATCAAATTCCAGAGAGTTTGCTTTGTGAAACCTTGGTCGAACTACAGCACAAATGCTGGATGACCAGAGGGAAGGTAACTGAACTGGAAATAAGCATGATGAAACTCTGAAATATTAGCCAGGTGATATAAATGATTGTGTATGCATATATAATCATTTAGATATAAAAACACAGTCCAGTTTTTCTCTGTGTGTTTCCTATATGTGGTAAATAATAGAATGCTTGCCATGAAATTCTATCAAGTCACAATTTTATCTAAGTGTGGATATTCTCTAAAAATAACATTTGCAACACCTTGTCCTGACTGATCTATTCTAGCTCAATAATTAGCTCTAGAGGAAATGATAAATTTCTTCCTAAACAAAACTGATTAATTTCAGATTTGAGTATGCGTATGTGCAAATTTGGGAAGAGATGTCGGAACTGCCAGAGAAAGAAAACTGAAAATGAAAGAGATTGCCATGGAGCTTTGAAGACCCTCAAAGGAGCAGGAATCTATCTGCAATTAGAGAACAGACCAAAGAGAAACCTCAGAGATAACAAAAGAAACTTTCCTAAAATTTCTATGAAGTTTATTCAGCCCAGCAAGCTACTGGAACTTGTTGGACTGGAAAAAGTAATAGAAGAAAAAAAAAAAATCAAAGTCATTGCAATGGCACAGTAGGAAAAAAGAAAGTTTCATATTTAATGACTGCAATCAAAGAGTTATTCCTATCTTTCTCGTTCTTTTTTTTATAGCATCTGTGTTCTGATAAAATGTTAACTGTAGGGACTTAAAAGTATTTTAAGCCTTTTGCTGTCCTCAGTTCAAGAACACAAGGAAGTGTGATTGTGTGTAAGGATGTGTGCCTGAGAGAGCAACAGGGAGGGAGGGAGGCAGGGAGATTTTTAAAAATACTTTAAAAGTATAAATAAAATATGGTTGGCTTAAATATTCTGCAGTGTGTTATTCACCAGTGACATAGTCAACAACTACTTTTGAAATCAATGTAGACAAAAAGTTAATGTGTAGAGCAAAATATAAAAATTTTGAAGCTATAATATACATCTCAAGGTGTTCAGGGTGTTCCGTTTCAGAGTAGTTTGAATTTGGTCATATGGACAGAAAGCCCATTTGCAACTGAAGTACATTCAGGGCACTCCTGCAACATGGCTTCCATTTCATTTTTCTCTGAAAGAAATCCATTTCCTCTGCAAAGACAGTTTTCTATGATAAAGAGAAATAGTTTTGATAGGGACTGACAATAAGGAGAGTTCTTTGAAAGCTTCCTCCTGATCTAGATTAAAACTTTAATTTAGACGTGCTGATAATAGGTGATGCCTATTCTGGATTTAAGTTTCAATTCTTTGCTCTTTTCACTGCTATACACTTCGGAAAGCTCTGTCTCAGTATGATCATCAGCTGAGGATCCATTTTTTAGTTTGCATGCTATGCAAAGTGATTTGGGACTGATGCATGAAGAGCACTTTAAAAGTCTAAGAATTGCAAGAGACAGCATGTCTCTGCAAATGTATTGTGCACAATGTATATACTCCTAATAATACTGTTACTACTGCAGACTTCTCATTGCTGGCTCAGAAGTTCAGTATTTATTTGCATGTAAAATACTTGCATGCATATAATCAACACAACTGATAATCTGCATTCTCTTGATCAGGCTTGGATGGAGTTAATTTTCTTCATAGTATTCTGTAGGGTGCTGTGCTTTAGATTTGTGACTAAAACCGCACTGATAACATAAGAGTTTTAGTTGCTCTAGGCCAGTGCTTGCACAACTTCAAGGGCTTCTGTTTCTCACTCGGCCCCACTTCCGGGAAATAGAATTACAATGGGAGGGCTGACCTGAATTTATCAAAGGGATGTTCCATACCATATGCATTGTGTTTAAAGGCATGCTGGATGGGACCTAAAGCAGCCTGGTCTTGTGGGAGGTGTCCCTGTCCATGGCAGGGAGGTTGGAAGTAGATGATCTTTAAGGTTCCTTCCAACAAAACCTGTTCTATTATTCCATTATCATGCTCAGCAGTAAATTTGTGGTATTTTTTTTCCAAAGGAATCATTGCTTAAGGACTCTCACATAGAGACTGGCATTTTACAACACAGAAAAATACTTGTATTTTCTAACATGGATAATAGAAAGCATTTGGGATTTTTCTCCCATTATAGTTCCAAGTTTAGAAATATCAGTCAATTTATTTATGCATTTCTACCAATACCATAATGAACTAATTATGCTTTGTTGTGTTATAAGAAATTATATTACTGTTATTGGAAATAGGAACAGAATTCATTAGTCTTTGCTACCACAGACTTGTAGATTGAAATCATTTTTCTCCCAGATTGAAAGGTAATATTAAAAATCAACAAATCACCAACCACTATGAGACCTATAAGTCCTGTCAGGAGTCATCCTCTCTAGAGGGCAGCTTGTCAGAAGGGTATTCAGTAAATGTGTCCTGAAATATAAGAGGCTTAGCTTCTGTAGAAGCTGCTGTTTGGGTGGATGAGAGATGATATATCAAATTTCACCGATTTAGTATTTCTCTAAAGGCTAATTTCAGCATGATTTCCTATTCATTATGATTGCTGAGATTCAATTTATTCTTACCACATTATCCTATCTGTAAGTGTTCATCTTGTTAGGAATGTAGATTTCAACATGTTAAATTATGTATCTAATTTTGAAAATTAATAGCAATGATCTATAGACTAATGACATATGGTAATTTTGGATTTATATAATTTAAGAGAGTTGCTCTGAAACCATGTAATAAGTAATAAAGAAAATTAGAATAAGTACATGCACATTGGTCAGCATTTCCTAGATTGGATTAGATTTCATCAAATGAAACGTTGACATTAAAAACAAAGGATACATAATTTTATGTATATTTATATGAGATTTAAACAGTAGATGATACTTTTGGAGAAATATAAAAAAATTGAACTGCCTGCTTTCTCACAGGCTGTCATGGCTTGATTTGTAGAGTAAAATGAAAAATTCTAATTAAAGAGGATTAAAAGTAATATAGATAGTATCAGCTTTGATTTCAGCATAAAAATATTTTAAAATATATTTTGAGAGATCTTCTACTGGTTATAAAATAAAAGTTAGGTTGTCCAATGTTAAATATCATTCTGAAATAAATGGCTGTAGAGATAACAACCTTTTTTTTCAGATACACAGATTATTTTTGTTTGTTTGATGATTTATTTTTTGTCTCCCCACAAGTCACTACTCCACAAAGTGAAACAATGCAAAATTTGAATTATTTTTTCTCCAGTCTGAAGGATGATGTTTAATAATGACAAGCACAAAATCCTACACTGGGGGCAAAATAAGCCAAATAAACCAAGGAACCCGATTCAGTCTAGGTTCTGTGTGGTTGAAGACTAACTTTGCTGAAAGGGATCTGGAGGTCCTTGTGGACAACAAGCTGAACATGAACTAAAAGTATGTCACTGAAGGAATTAAGTCTTTTCTCCCTGAAGAAAAGCAAGTTCAGGAAGGACCTCATCAGTATTCCAGTACTTAAAGGATAGACACAAAAAAGATGTAGGCTCTCTCTTCATAATGAGCCACATAGTTCAGTTGTTTGTTCTAGTATATAGCTGGTAGAATCCCATGTCCAAACTGGTATCTTCCTCCAGAGACAGACTTTTTTTTTTTATATAAAGCTCCTTCAACTTAATCAGATTTCAAAGGTGCAATGTCATCTATTGTTCTTCCACTTTTATGACAAAATTTCCCTTGTGTGTATCCTTATTATTGTAATCTCATCTTAAAATCAGAATAATTTTTAATCTTTGCAATGAAACATACATATTTACAGGTTATATATGGAGTAACTAACTCTTGAAACTCTGTGGAGCTACATAAGCTAGAAATCAATCTGTTGAAATACAACATTTCTACCTGTAGTGTGTTGAACTTTATTTTTAACATGTTATTTTAACACATATATTTGTGAAATTTCTGTAACTTCTCTTAATTCAAATATTCAGACTTTTTAATATGATAAGAGTCTAGTTTCAGATAGACCAAACTCTAGTGAGGATTTGTGTGAGGTTCTTTCTACATCTCCAGGAATTTGTAAAACCCTAATCTGCGGAATTCAAGAAATTAAAATTATTTTTATAGTAATCTTTCAGATTAATCTTGTTTCTTAAAAAAATAAGTTTAATTAAGAATGCTTCAAAGATACTTTCATTGGAAGCATCTCCATTGGATAAGTCATCTTGTGAAGAGGGGCTAAGGGAACTGGAATTGTTTAGCCTAGAGAAGAGAAAGCTGAGGGAAGACCTTATCACTGTCTACAACTACCTGAAAGAGGTTTTAGAGAGGTGGGTGTTGGTCTCTTCACCCAAGGGATAGGTGATACGATGAGAGGGAATGGCATCAAGCTGAGCCAGGGGAGGTTAAGATTGGACATGAGGAAAAACTTCTTCACAGAAAAGGTTATCGAGCACTGGAACAGGCTGCCCAAGGAGGCGATGGAGTCACCATCCCTGGAGTCATTCAAAAGGTAGGTAGATGAAGTGCTTAGGAATACAGTTTAGTAGTTGACAGGTACATTTGGAGCTGATGATCACAGGCTCTTTTCCAACCTAGCAATTCTATGTTTCTATGAAAATTAAACAAATCTGAGCTAAGAATGATACTCCAAATATTCCTTTTATCAACATTAATTGTGTTAAAATTTTAACTTCCCATAGGAAAGTATTTTCCAGCATGCTTACCTTTGCCTAATGGCTCCTACTTCATTACTGTTGGTAGTTTCCCTCCACTAAAAAATGGATTTGTATTCATATTATTATTTCTGTTAAGCCTTTGTTAATCTCAACTTCATGCACCCTGATCCTTTTCTACTCTGTGGAGATTAACTGCTTTCCCTTGTATGTAGATCAGCTCATCAACTGGAAGTCTAACATCTTTTTTTTAAAAATCTTTTATTTCTGCACTTTATTCTTTGTATTCTGTCCTTCAAAAAGGCAAAAATATTCCTAATAAATTACAGTGAGTAGCTCTGATGAGAAATCAGAGAAAAACATTCTATTCTCAAGGAAATGAATATGAATTTTGTAATAGCCTTCAGTGGCAGCAGAATTCTACTTCATTTACTTTAGAAAATTGTATGCATATATACATTAAAAATGTTAAATATATGCTTACTAAGTTTTCTTTTGGTTTAACATAGATATTGTTTTTAAATAGGAATATTCAATGTCAGTCACCATAGGGAATGGTGCAAAAATGGAGGCAGCATCCACTAATTAAACAGTAGATAGCTGTCTTAAATTCATATGGATAACAGAAGTGAATAGTTTTGTTGGTAAAGCTATGTCTTTTCATGAATATGTCTCTGCACAAAGTCATCATGATCAGAGGACTGGAGAAACTCTCTTATTAGGAGATGAGTGAGTGAGCTCAGTCTATTTAGCTTGGAAAAGAGGGGATCTTATCACTGCTTATAAATACCAAAAGGGCAGGTGTCAAGAAGATGGGACCATACTCTTCTCAGTGGTGCGCAGCAACAGGACAAAGGGCAATGAGCACAAGCACAGGCATTCCGCTTCAACATGAGGAAAAAATTCTCTATTGTGAGGGTGATGGAGTATTGGCACAGACTGATGAAAGAGATTGTAGAGTCTGCTTCTCTGGAGATATTCAAAACCCACTTGGACACGTTCCTGTGTAACACGCTGCAGGTGAACTGACTTACGCAACACCCCTTCAATAAGCAGGAACATCTTCAACAAGAACTGCTTACTCAGAGTCCCATCCAGATGGACCTTGAATGGGGATAGGGCTTTCACCACCTCTTTGGGTGATCTGTTCCAGTTTTCACAATTCACAAGTTAAAAAAAATCCTCCTTATGGCTACTCTAAATCTAAACTCTTTTCATTTAAAATTGTTACCCTTTGTCTTACTGCAGCAGACCCTGCTAAGAAATTTGTGACCATCTTTCTTATAAGATGCCTTTAAGTATCGAAAGCCCACAGCAAGGTCTCCCCAGAGCCTTCTCTTCTCTAAACTGAAAAAAACACAGAGGAGTAGAAGGGTACAATCATATTCCTGACCTGCTGGCCATGCTTCTTTTGATGTAGCCCAGGATACGGTTGGCCTTCTGGACTGTGAGCATGCATTGTCAGTTCACGTCCAACTTTTCATCCGCTAGTGCCCCCAAGATCTTCTGTGCATTATTACTCTCAATCATTTCATCTCCCGTCCTGTATTGATATCAAGTGTTGCCAGGTGCAGGACCTTGCACTTGACTATGTCTGTCTTCTGCTGAGAAGCCCAGAACTAGGAAGTGCATAAGGACCCTGACTGGTTGTGTAAGGATGGAGTCAGGAAGGCCAAGGAGCAGCTGAAATTGAACTTGGCAAGGGAAGTGAAGACTAACAAGAAGGGCTTCTACAGGCACATCAATCAGGAAAGGAAGGTTAAAGAGAACGTGTTCCCACTGATGGATGAAAATGGTGACCTCGTGTCAACAGACAAGGAGAATGCTGAGGTACTCTAAAACCTTTTTGACTCAGTCTTCATTGATAATCACTCTCCTCACTCCTCCTTGGTCAACGGACCAGGGGGGTAAAGGCACTTCCACTATAGAAGAAGGATCAGGTTTTTTACCACCTAAGGAACCTGAACATATATAAGTCTATAAGACCTGATGAGTTGCATCCCAGAGTCCTGAGGGAATTGGCAGAAGTGGTTGCCAAGCCACTCTCCATGATACTTGAAAAGTCATGGCAATCAGAAGTCCCCGGTAACTGAAAGAAGGGTAATGTTGTCAGAACTTTTGAAAAGGGTAGAAAAGATGACCTTGGGAACTATCGACCTATCAGCCTCACCTCTGTGCCTGGGAAGAACATGGAACAGATCCTCCTAGAAACTATGCTAAAGCATATAGAGGATGGGAACATGATTAGTGGCAGCCAGCATGGCTTCAACAAGGGCAAGTACTGCCTGACCAACTTAGTGGCTTTCTACGCTGGAGTAACCAGAGCAGTGGAAACAGGAAAACCAACAGATGTAATCTATGTGGACTTCTGTAAAGCCTTTGACACAGTTCCCCACATCCTTCAGTATGGTGGGCTGTTTCATGGATAAGAAATGTGGGATGTTTGTATTCAGAGAGCAGTGGTCAATGGACTTGGAGTCCAGATGAAGATCAGTGACAAGCGGTATCTTTCAGGGGTCCATACTGGGACTGGTGCTGTTTAACTTCTTCATCAATGATATAGACAGTGAGACTGAGTGCAACCTCAGAAAATTTGCAGATGACACCAAGTTGAGTGGTGCAGTTACCACACTGGAAGGATTGGATGTCATCCAGAGGGACCTGGACAAGCTAGAGAAATGGGCCTGTGAGAACCTCATGAGGTTCAACAAGGCCAAGTGCAACTTTCTACACCTGGGCTGGGGTAATCCACAGCTTCAATACAGGATAGGGGGCCACATGAGTGAGAGCAGCCCTGTGCAAAAGGACTTGGGGGGTGCTGAGTGATAAGAAGCTTGACATGAGCCAACAGTGTGTGCTTGCAGTCCAGGAGGCAAACTGTGTGCTGGGCTGCATATGAAGAAGTGTGACCAGCATGTAAATGGAGGTGGTTCTGCTCCTCTATTCCTTCCTTGTGAGACTTCAGCACACAAAGAATGTGGAGCTGTTGTAATGGATCCAGAGGAGGGCTACAAGGATGATCAGAGGGCTGGACCACCTCCCATATGAGGACAGTCTGAGAGGGTTGGTCTTGTTCAGGTTGGAGAAGAGAAGGCTCCAAGTGAGATCTAATAGTGACCTTCCAGTACCTGAAAGGGGTGTACAAGAAAGGTGGGGAGGGACTTCTTATAAAGGAATGTAGTGGTAGGACTAGAGGCATTGGCTATAAGTCAGAGAGGGTCAGATTTAGACTAGACATAAAGAGGAATTTCTTAATGATGATAGTGGTGAGGCACTGGAACAGGTTTCCAAGGGAAGTTGTGGCTGCCCCATCCCTGAAGGTGTTCGAGGCCAGGTTAGATGGGGCCTCGGGCAGCCTGATCTAGTAGGAGGTGTTCCTGGCCATTGCAGGGGGTTGAAACTAGATGATCTTTAAGGTCCCTTCCAACCCAAACAATTCTATGATTCTATGAACTCAACACAGCATTCCAAGTGTGGCCTCACCAGTGGTCAGTATAGGGGAGGATACTATATTCAACATGCATAAAACATTTTCTGTATTTGTAACATGAAACCATTGTTTCCAGGACCATGTTTATATATGTTTGGCAGCATTTAACTTAATGGAGCAGACATGTTTATTTTTTGGGGTACCAGATTTATCCTAACTGCTGAAACAGAGAAAATTTCTTTTTAACTGTGGTGGGTTGACCTTAGCCAACAGGTAAGACCACACTGAGTTGCACAGTCACAGCATCCTGCTGGGATGAGGGAGAGATAATTTGAAGGGGAAAATCAAGAAAAACTCATGGGTCAAGAGTTTAATTAACGAAATAAAGCTGTGTGTGCAAACAAAGCAAAAGAAGGAATTAATTCATTATTTCACATTGGCAGGAAGGTGTTGAGGCTTTTCCAGGACAGCAGGAAAGATAAATGCTGTAGCTGGAAATGCCTACCCTTCTTCTTCCTTTTCCCCAGATTTTATTACTAAGCATGATGTCATATGATATTGGATATCCCTTTGTTCAGTTCACATCAGCCTTCCTGCTTTAGTCCCTTTGCAGCTTCTTGCTCTCCCTTAGCTTAATATCTGGTGAACAGAATGAGAAACAGAGAAAGCCTTGAAACTGTGCAAACACTATTCAGCAACAGCTAAAAGTCAATCTGTTGTCAATATTGCTTTACCACAAAGACAAAACATAGCACCATAAGAGCTACTATCAAGAAAATTAACTGCATCCCAGCTAGATTCAGTGCTTCTGTCTGGAACACCAAACTAGTAAAATCAAGTTTGTACTGCAATGGGAATGTCTCATACTTTATTTTTGTTGAAGTAAAGTAGCAAAAGATTTAAACTTTTCTGGCCTCTAAATGTTTGCCTTTAGGGGATGTAATTACAGGGATTTTATCACGGTAGCTATATGGAGAGAAACAACACGCTGTTTGTTATTGCATAGGTTAAGTTAAAGGTTTTATTAGAAATCTACATTTATCTCACTTCTCAGTGCAAGTTCCTTTCTCCAAAAAAAAGTTTCCAGTGACGTTGGGTTGATAAACTCTTTTAAACTCCCCCTGGTTCCCTCTAGGGCTTGATGTTCAGTCTGTTGTAAGCTGGCCCTATATCGACTTATCTACTACCCTCTGGTCCTTCTTGGGTCACTGAGTGCTTCTTCATTCTGTCATTCAAAAGCTTCTTTAATCATAACAGTGAAGATAATATACTTTTTTCTCATAATACTTTTTGTTCCTGATCTGATGTGTATTACCTAAGACAAGGTGACCCCCTACTGCCGAGCTTCACACTTATTGGTGTGAACTCATTAGAAGACCTGGAATAAACAGATTTAATAGCTTTACCATCCATCACACTGTGTATCAACTCTTGTTCTCAAAAGAGGGCATTAAACTGCTCTGAGCTGTGGTGCAATTACTCTCTGATGAAACAGCTCATTTGCTTTGCATTCTTGGAACAATTCATTTAAAGCAATTCAGTCTGCAGTGTAGACGTGTGCAAGGAACACCAATACTTCTGGGGGTTTCTGCTGGAAGCTTTATAGGATCCAAAAAGATAACGATCTGTCCTACTTTTAAATTCAATCTCCACAGAATAATAAAGATAGAAAATATGTGTTAGCAAAAACTACATTGTTAGATAGATCTTTTACCGCCCCCTCCACACACACAGAATATACATCTTAAGGTCTATTTAACAGTCCTATCGTATGGTACAAATTTTGTCTGCCTTCTTTAATGTGTTTTATCTGGTATTCTAAGAAAATAAGACTTACATGACTGCAGTAAGTTTCTCTTTCGGTCTCTGCTAATAATGTCTGAATTTATTTTGCACCTGTAACCATTATTTTACGTATCTTAGATACTACATTTTCTAATTATCCATCAACAGATGCAATTTTCTGGCTAAGAACACTTAAATTAAAACAAAAAATTCAGTTAAAACAAAATAAAGATTCTTAAAATCACATTGCAATAAATTTAGGAAACATGGGAAGCTTTGTATGGTGTTCATGGACAAAATCTACCTCTAAATCTTTAAACATATGCCACACATAAACATGAAAGGTTAAATACAACACCCTATCTGAATACAACACCATATCACTCTGCATTTCACCTGATTCAATTCAGAAGAAGTAGTTATGAAAAATATGTTTTATTTCTAGTTTGCATGAGGATGCTTATCTCGAACATTTGGATTTTCAGAGCTGGCTGACTGCCTGCCAAGCATATGTCAACTCTAATCTACCTTGCAGATACTGTAGATGCTGTTATTGCCATGTTGTTGCTCAGTCTAGGTCACCTTTCGGTATCAGCCTTTTTAAAATGTGTCCCTAACTTAACAAAGACTTTGCTGATTAATATCTAAATTTTTTTTTCTTGAAGATAAATTAACAACATTTTTTTAATGCTCAGAACATATCACAGTCTCCTTGACAAACTGGAGGGATATCAACTGACAGTATGTGAGGGGATTGATCACACGGACTTAAATCTGATGGATCGAAGACATTTTATTGAGCTTAGCTGTTTCTTTATAAACCCTTTTTAGTTGCATGACTGTGTGCCCATGAGGGTATCTANAGGCCTTCTTCGCTGTAAAATGTTCCCACAAGTATGCATCTAGAAAGATGTCTAGCCGACAAGTAACTTCACTGTATGGTTTGTATTCTAAAGATTCAAAAGCAATGGTTAGAAGTATTTTTAGTTACTTAATATTATTTGGTACTTCATAATTTTCAAAACAAAGTCTGAAAAATTATCAGCTTTATAACACTGGCATGTCTTGAACTGACTTACAACCAGAGTGACAAATCCCTAGACAATGCACAATGCACGAGTAGGGACAATATTTTGAGTCAGTTTCATATAGAATATGTTTACTATGTCTCTCCCCTACAGAAAAAAGAGAGAGTTGGAGCATGGGTGAAGTACAGTCTCATTTGCTCCTTCATTAATTTCGCTCCAGAATTTACAACTTAATTCAGCCTATCAGTTAACAGTTAAGGTTTCTTCTCTGGATCAGTATATATCAGACAAAGATTTTTGAGAATTCTAGGCTGGACTGTACAGTATCCAGAGGTCTCTTCCAACTTCAGTTATTATGTGATTCAGTGCAATATAATAAGCTTGTAAATCAAAATACTGATAGACCATTTTATGGTAGCAATATGCACTTTTTTATATTTATAGCTAAATGAAAGATTACATTTCTTTAGAGAGGAGCTAGAGAATAATAAGTTCTGGCATATGTCTTAAAGTCTAGAATTTGTAGAAAGAATAATCATACCTGACTGTCACCTAATTGAGTCCCTTTGTGTGATACTTAGTTGATATCAACCATAAAAGGACCAGGATAAAAAACCAGCTGTGCCATTTCTGTAATCCAGTGCACCAGTTCCTCTGCTACCAAGAGCATCATTTTCTGAAAATTTATCTCAAGTTTAGTATAAAGTTTCTATCTTTACTAATCATAATTGTGGTTTCTTTCCTTTTTTTAAAAATAATAAATGTATTTTGATATTTGGTTTCTTTTTTATGTTCTATTTTTTTTGTTCAAGTTTTTATGTCATTATTCAGTTATGGAGACTTCCATCTGTAATAAAGCCTGTTCTCTGAATAGTATAAACTTATTGTCACTTGTAAACCTTATGTAACCTCAAGTGTCTATCCCAGGGAATATGCAGGATTTTCCCATGAAATAACTCTGTAAAAGGTGTTAAAGAATGGGCTGTTCTTGTGTTAAAAGTAAATACTTTTGTTGAATGGTTTGAGTAACTAATGCCAATGATATCTCTGAGTGCTTGTACTCAACCAAATAAAAACGGTAAGCTCTTGTTTTATTTTACATTTTTTTCTAGGAAACCAAGCTCTTTTAAGAAAGATAGCTAAAATTTGAAAAGTGTTAACTAATTAAATGCAATTAGATTCAAATATCTGTAATACAGAAAACAATACAAAAGTATTGAAGTAACAAAATCAATGCTAGTGGCTGATGTTTAAAAAGCTGGGTGCCACTAAGCAGAACTGTGAAACTGGCCAATAGATTCCTGCTTCCCTTAAATAATTCTGTCAAGTGGGTATAAAATTGTTGCTGTGGATCTGTAGAACAATCCTACATTTTCAGTCATAGGCAGTTTATAAGAAACTTTGGAAAAGCCACCTTGTTAATCCTTCTTTGCATACTCAAGAGTTCGAACAAGGGGAGATCATAAGTAATGAATTATTCTGTGGCAGCTATTAAATGAATATACCTATCTGGAAATAACTTTTCAAGCACCACCGCTGTGGAAGAACCAGCTGGTTCCAGAAGAATGAAGATTAGCTCAAGATCTGGTACAATGTACAATGATGGATAGCATGGGTAATGACACTGACAGTTACAAATGCCTGACATTATACATTACAATTTTATTTCCAGCTGCTTCTGATCCCTCCCCGACAGGTCTGCAAGTATTGTGCTCTGAATATTTTTACAGGTCTGAGTTTTATTGGAGACTACCATCTGAAACCATGCAGTTGTTTCCCTAGTGGCATTAGGGGAACACATTATTATTATATTGTTTTAAAATGTAGCATTATTTTTTAAAATATATTATCTGTTCCAAGAGCACATATGTGACATTTGGCTGGTACTTTTCCAATATATCAAGAAATTTTATTTCTTATTTTAAAAAAAAACCAAAAGTAAGCTTGAGGTTTTAATTCATACTTCTTCACTAGAATTTAATTACAAACTGGCATCACATATCTGGAAGATTATTCTTCAGTCAAGGCCATATGAGCTGAACATGACTTTTTTTTTCTGTAATTGTTACTTCATAATGATGTACACAATATCCAGAACATCCAAACAACTACATATTTTCTAACTCTTGTATTCTTGCTTTGCAAAATAAAATCTCTTAATCATAGAATCATAGAATCACCAGGTTGGAAGAGACCCATCGGATCATCGAGTCCAACCATTCCTATCAAACACTAAATCATGCCCCTCAGGACCTCGTCTACCCTTGCCTTAAACACCTCCAGGGAAGGCGAATCAACCACCTCCCTGGGCAGTCTATTCCAATGCCCAATGACCCTTTCCGTTAAAAACTTCCTCCTAATTTCTAACCTAAATCTCCCCTGGCAGAGCTTGANGGAGAATAACCTCCCTGGACCTGCTGGTCACACCATTTCTGATACAAGCCAGGATACCATTGGCCTTCTTGGCCACCTGGGCACACTTCTGGGTCATGTTCAGTCGGCTGTCAACCAACCCTCCCAGGTCCCTCTCCTCCTGGCAGCTTTCTAGACAGACTTCTCCCAGTCTGTAGCTCTGCATAGGGTTGTGTGCCCCAAGTGCAAGACCCAGCATTTGGCCGTGTTAAACCTCATGCCTTTAGACTAATGTAGGTTAACTGCATATTTTGTTTTCCTGTGGGATTCTTCAGTTTATTGTTCCCATTTAATTTCTGAAGGAAACAGGGAATACTGGGAAATGAAGTGAAAGTTCACCTTACCCTGTTGTGAAACACTTCTGTGCCATGTAGATGGCTAGGAAAGTATGTCTACAGTAAAAAGATCAGATGATGTACACTAAAAAGAACAGATTATGTACAGTCAGGTTCTGTGAGTGAAGTACTATTTAAACCATTTCACACATAACTCACAGAGAGTATGTTCCTTACTGTTATGACTATAGTCTCTTTTCGAGTTTGGTGATTGTTGAGATAAACAGACCTGTACTGCTGTAGAATTAAATCACATTTACCATTGTCCACTTAGTTTTTATAAGTGTATCTTACTCAAGCCTGATATACTGTGGTTCATTTTCAGTTTTGTTTTCAGAAAAAAAGGAGAATGAAAATTAAACCACTGACAGGTATACAAACTGCAATACTGCTACTAATGTGACACTGCTACAATATGATAGCCCAGATGTTCATTATCTTCAAAAGCTAAAAATAACTTGCATATTAATGCATCATTGCTCTTTGCTTCACACAACATTATTTTTCCTTGCAATAAATTGATCTTGTAAAATTATCATCATAGTTCATCAAAAAAATTTATAAGTTGTCAGTTTGGAGTATTAAAATGGACAGATGAAACCATCAATAACATTATTTTAATTCTAAAAGTCTATATGCCGTAAGTGTATCACTATTAACTTGCATTTAAAACTATATAATATACTATGCATAGTTAGTATAGACAAATATAATTAACCTCTATACACTCAATATCTTCTTCAACATTCTTATTTGAATACGTTTAATAATTATGTGCAATTATAAAATAATTAAATAAATGTTCTTATATATTGATTGCAACACAAGCCTAAATGGTTTATCAAAAACTACAGAATACAGAATCATAGAATCATTAGTTTGGAAAAGACCTTTGAGATCATCAACTCCAACCGTACCTGTCCACTACTGAAACATATTCCTAAGCACTTCACCTGCCCACCTTTTATATACCTCCAGGGATCATGACTCAACCACCTCCCTAGGCACCACTTTCCAGTGCTTAATAATCCCTTCTGTGAAGAATTTTTTTCCTAATGTCCAATCTAATCTTCCATGACACAGCTCAAGGTCATTCCCTCTTGTCCTGTCACTTGGGAGAAGAGACTAACACTCTTCTCTATGCAACTGCCTTTTAGGTAGCTGTAGAGAGTGATAAGATCTTCCCTCAGCCTCCTCTTCTTCCAGCTAAGCAACTTCGGTTCCCTTAGTCACTCCTCATAATATTTGTTCTCCAGTCCCTTCACTAGCTTTGTTGCTCTTCTCGGGACACACTCCAGGACATCAATGTCTTTCTTATAGTTAAAAGCCCAAAACTGAACACAGTGTTCTGTGTGGTCTCACCAGTGCTGAGTACAGGGGGAGAATCGATTCCTGGGTCCTGGTGGCCACAGTTTCTGATACCAGCCAAGATTCTATTGGCCTTCTTGGCCACCTGGGCACGCTGCTGGCTCATATTCAGTCAACTGTTGGCCAACACCCCCAAGTCTTTCTTTGCCACGCAGTTTTCCAGTCGTTCTTCCCCAGGCCTGTAGCACTGCAAGGTGTTTTTGTGTCCCAGCAAAGGGGTTTTGTGTCCCAGGTTTGTCTTTTTTTTCTCTCATTTTTGGATTTCCTCCAGGAATATATCAGACGTCACATGGGTTAAAGCAGGGAGGTTTTTATTCTGAAACAGGCACTATATCTATTCCTAAATGACAGTTCTCATGCTTACTACTCTTTGAAATAACAGTTATTAAAAGGGATTAATTTAATAGAAAAATGTCTGTTTAGTGTATTAATAAAAATAGGGAATCAAGAAGCAATGCAAAAGAATATTGGGAATTCTAAATTTAAATAATCTTTTAAAATGTTCCTATTTTTAACAACAGAATGATAACTACAGGAAGTATATACATTACTGTTTGAGAATGTTATAAAGAATAAAATGAAAATAGTGCATGTAGACATCCATGTAATTTTTTTTTAATTTTTATTTCAAACGTTACTCAGCTATACTGCACTGGGGGAGTACATCTCTGGACAAGGATTTATACAAATGCAGTACACACTAGAGAGTGAACTCTTAGATAATCTTATTGAAATCCATGGGATTTTGTAAAAATAATCTGACCCTCCAGAATTTTTAAATATATAATAGATATATGACAATTTTCTTTCACCAATCTATGAACAAGAAACTAGCAATGTTTACAGGGTAAAAAGAATGTACTTAATCAGTATTTGCTATTTGAAGAAAACTTCCTATATTCTTTTTATATTTCTAAGCCAACAGTTCTGATTGTTAAAATGCCCATCTCAGGAGTCTGAGTCCTTCCTGATGGTCACTGCTAGTGGACTCAGTTCTTCAACAGAACCTGTTCAGCTTCACACTTATTTCAGATCTTGCTGCAGTCCTGTTTTGTCTCCTCTCATTTTTTGATTTCCTACTGGAATATATCAGAGGTCACATAGATTACAGCAAAGAGGATTTTGTTCTGAAACAGGCACTAAAGACAGCTCATATTTGAGCTATACATACTTCCAAAAGGGAATCTTCATTTAAGTTTTCAGTGTCAAAAGTATAACAGTAACATTTTGGTGCAGATGCCACACATTAGACATAAACAATGACAACACAACACCTCTCTATCAAAATAAAATTCTTTATTTTCTTTATTAAGAAGGAGAAATTCTTATGCTTTAATGGTTTGTTTGTTTGGTTTGTTTGTTTTCTTAGGAAAGGCAAAGTAACTGGAAAAAGGAAGGATTGTCTATATGAGCAGGAGAATGTGATTTGAAGAATCTAGTTTATTGCACCTGCTGTCAACAAGGAGGGAATCAAAGTGTTGCCATTGAGAGAGTGCCCTACCTTCCTCTCCAAAGACAGACACCTTGGTACATATTGTCACCTTTGGCTTGCTGGCAGCAGCAATTGATGACAAAATCTTACAATGAAGTTAAGGTACTTCTGCAACAGCAGTGAGAAAAGGAGCAAATCTAATATACATGGCTTTCCCCCACACCTAAAGACTTGAGGGAAAAAATGTCAGTCCAGTTGCATTATTAGGTTTTCTCATGAAACAGAAAGAGATGTAACACAGAGACTTCTGCTGTAATGACAAATAAAAAAAAGAGTGACATTTTCTATGTGTTCAGTTTAGTTTGTTTATTTTTTTCCCCCAGCATCTTCAGAGAGGACTTTATAAAGGATGAAGAAAGCTATTTTGATTTTTCCCAAGACTGGAAAAAGTGACTGTTAAATCCAGCAGCATGTGGAAGCGACTGTGTCCTTGGACAAAATCCTATCAACAGCAATCAATCCTTTCAAAAGCTTAATAAAGTCTTAGGAAGCTGAATCTTTGCCACCAAATTGTGACATTGTTTTCCATTAAATAATGAAGCAGTTATTACCACAATAAACCAATGTCAAACAGCAGTGACTAAAGACAGTCCTTTATTTATCATTATCTAATATTAGTTCATTTTACTGAAGTACTTGAAATATTGGAAAACAGAATACATAAACCGTATCTACTGGAATATTACGAAAGTTTTATTTTGGCAATGAAAAAAAAAATTCTTGCTTACAGATTTGTTAGCATTTTATTCTTTCATGAGTAATGAAATGCTTACCAAATACCTTTTATTGTTTTAAAGGCTGCTCTGAAAAAAGGGTAGAAATTGTGGATTACATATGTTACTCTCCATACTGGGATATATGAAAAATAAAAACAAAGAGACTGAAAAAGTCTGAAAAATTGAGTAGGATTAAGAGAACAGAACTTCAGTGAGGTGTCTTGAATTCTGTAACAATGGATATAATCTATCTGTGATGTGATTCTATCTTTCCATCTTTCACTTTTCATTAAGAGTTGCCTCACAGCTCTTAATGAAAACACCTCACAATACTCAGTATTCATTACCATTGTCTCCATTTGCATGCTTTTTTGTTTACCTGTTAACACGGTGGCTTTGAAAAAATTGAGTGAATGTGCAAGCTGAAAGAAACGACTCCTCTTGTGTACCTTCAAAAAACATAGAGAATAAATACCTGTGTCATAGCTAATCACTCTGTTCTCTCCCTATAATGAGAGAGAGACACTTTCAAGGCTTGATTCACCTCACCTTTTTTTAGGTGTTTGTTTCAGGATGAGATTAATCAGCTTTTGGTAGTATATACTCTCTGTATGATTTCTGAAAGGAGTTTAAATTATTAGCTAAGATGTAGGCATCAACAGTGGCAAAAAACAAAGGATGTAAACATTTATGATTTTAAAATACAAATCCAGAACAGAAAATTATCCCAGATAATAGTATAATTTTGTGGTAGCGAGGAAAACTGTGAAGTTAGCATTTGTGGTGTTTGTTATCATGGAGAAAATTAACAATGTAAAAATTTCTGAAGAAGCTACTGTTTCTCTCCTTTGTTATTATCATATCTGAGACAATACTAACTTTCAGTCTGTCAGTATTTCAGTATGACTTTCCAAATTTAATGGACCAATGGGTTTATAAAGACAGATTGCTAAAAACACTATGAAAAAATACCACAGAAAACCTCCTAGCACTTAAAAAGTCAATACTAATGAAGACTACTATTAAGAATTTGAGTGAAAGATTTTTGATGACATTTCATAAGTGAATGTGAAATACCTAATGAGAGGAAAATAAAGAAAAATAATAACTATGCCTGTACATTCTAGCAAAAGAAATCAGAGAGAAACTTTTAGAATAACAACAATGATTTAAAAGGAAATAACACTAAGAATACTTTAAGCACTGATATAACTTTCTTTCTACATCTATCTTTTTAGTTATCATTTTATGATCAGAACAAATGACATTTTAAGTGTGTATATATATATATGATATTATTCTCTAATTAATGGCTGAGAGTGACAAAGAACTATGCAAATATACAGTGGCTGTGATTAAATGTAAGATCTCTTAAAAAACAGGGAGGACTTGGATTAAATTTTACTTTTATATTTATTAGCTAAAGAATTATGAGTAGCCAACTACTTTTTATTTTTTTAGGAAAAGATAAACAGGATGTCTATATGTTACTGACAGGCTCTAGTTAATCCATTGCCCCCAAAGCAGATAATTAAAGGATTTTAGATGTGTTGCTGGTGAATTCAATTTGACACATTAGAGTTTATAATCCCTGTGACCTCAATTATTGAGTATGAATGATGGCAAACATTACTAATCCAAATGCCTGGTGTCTTAATTTCCCTATAAAATCCAATACTTAGTTAACTAGCTGTGAATGAAGGTTATCTGAATCACAAAATGCCCCAATCTCCATCCTCCAAAAAATAAAAAAAAAGCCAACTGTCCTGCTTGTGAAGGTCACTGCTTTAACTATGTGCATCACCAGTGCTCTGATATATACAGCAAAGAAGGTGCAAAAGGCTTTGGCCTCAATCTTTATGTAAAAAGGGGGAAATTGATAGAAAATTTTCATTTTAGAGAGTTACTGATTTCTTACATTTTCTGTTTCAAAATCTTCAGCTTCTGTGTTACAGTAAAAGAATCTTCCATAATTTTGAAGATACATTCAATGAAGCAGAAGTTGCTAGTCAAAACTGAGTTACACTCTGAAGTAGCAGAGGTTCTGTATCCCAGTTAAAATAAATTTCCAGTATACTTCAAATTAATTTATTGATCCTGGTGTGTGGGAAGATTTTACAGAGAAGGCTGCTTGGTGCTGAGCAGTTGGCAAGACTTTGAAGCAGAGAGATGAAAATATAAACACCAGCTAGTTCGTTGGGAACTGCCGCCCACTACTGTCAACGTAGCTAAATTTAGCATAACTTGATTTCTTAGCACATGCAGTAGTGTAGCCAATAATACGTTAGCAATAGCTTTATGGACAGCTACTTTTAATCAATCACTGTAGTCACCCTCATGGAGA
>WAAB01023063.1:0-41887 GCA_013389865.1 Piaya cayana
GATTCTATGATTCTTTGAAATATCGCATTTATGTTGTGACTTCCTTATAGTTGACCAGAAGGCTACTCTTCTGAGTCTCCGATTACATTCTTATGTATCAGTTTCTTCTACCACTGAATGTGCTTTCCTTCCTTCTTCCTAAGATTTTTATACTGCTACTTCCTTTGTTTTATTCTCATTACAAGAGGAAATGAGTCATGTAGCTTCTGGGTGTGGAATCTTGTACCTTCTCAGCATTGTTATTTTGCCAAATATCACTGTTTAGCCTTATATTAATTTTGTTTTGTTTGTTGTTTTATGTAATGTGATAGCCTTTTCTCTGTGAGACTAGTCTATGTAGAAGTAGTAAATCTTTCTCATTTCACATTGCACTCATTGTTAATGCTGAATTGTAGAGGACTCTGCGTTTAACTGTACTCTTTGGATGGCAATCTTCATTATCAACAAGCAAGATGTGAAAAGAAGGAACAAACCTGTATTTTGTCTGCAGCTTCTTAGAGTTTTTTTAATGGCTTAAGTTCATGCTGCTTTTATCACTTGCTGCTCAAGATACTGATTTGAATATTGTTTCTTCTATATAACTTACATGGAAAAGGAATGTAAATGGCAAGATCAGCTGCCTGAGAATTAAGGAAAAAAAAAATAAAAGGACACCTCCCCCATCTTTTCATTAGTTAACTTATTTTTGCTTAACTGGGACCTCTATGAGGACAGCATAACAAAGATGATGTACTGCCAGGAACTAGCTGTAGTAACTGCCATAGCTACTGCTGCAGTTAATTTTGCCTTTCATATCTGTGCAGACAAAAATGAGTATTTGCTGTAATGATCCAGTTTTAAAAACATTAGTTGAATATTGACTTGTGGCAACAACAGCCTGAACTAGTGGAAGAAAAAGCAATACTTGTCAGGAAGAATATTCTGTCTGCAAGATTTGGTTCAGAACAGAAGTGGGAATAGGTATTACCCACCTTTATGTTTTGGGAAAGACAAGAAAGGGTATGAAGTATGCTTTTTTCCATTGGTTTAATGCAAAAGGATAAGTGAGACTGGATGGATTTTGGCGGTTTTTTTCTCAAGAAAACACATGGGGAAAGTAGTGGCTTCACCAGTCAGTTTTGCACTACTTATGCATCAAACGGAGAAACTGGAATAGGAATTTCTCTTTGGCTGCTTCAATAGTTTCTTCAGATTAATTAATCTTGTCTTTAAAGAACAAATTAAATTTATAATAACACAGACAAGCTGGGCCAAGTCACTGTGCTGATCTGTGTATATATGCTGTTTGATTTGGGTAATTGTTTTAATTGTTTTCCTAGTTGCTATTGAATTCTTTTGTGGGCCAACCTTCTGGAGTATCTTCCAAAGAATAAAAGTAGTAACAGAATTCTGAAGCAAATGTGTAGGCATTAACACCCTGTTTAACAGTGTCCTGTCCCAACTAGATATGCTTTGTTTCTGTGCCCCTGGCTAGCAAATTTGCTTTTCACTTGGAACTCTCTGCTTACATCCATGTTGACTCTTATCCAGATGGTTGCCTTTGGGAAGATGGTTTAAAAAAACCAAAACACTGCAGGTTTTAGGCCATCACATAGTTTATGGTAACCTGTGTCTTCAGAATCTTATGTAACTTTCTTTGGGAGAGGAGCAGATATTCACTGCCAAATATATGACTAGCCCCTGATCTTATTGTCAGACTAATAAGAATAGATCTGCAAGTTCATTATTTTCTTAGACATATTGCCTGATTGTGTAACTAGTTTTATGTTGAATGAGGCTGTTATTGCTTTATATAGGTAGCTGATTCTTATATCCTCATGAAATAAGCAGTTTTAAATAAGAATAATAAAGAAGAATATTGTTACATAACATGACTACAGGTTGACAGGTCCAATGACAGAATAAAGTGAAGAGATTTGGTTTTGTGTACTAAGTTTTCTCCTGTGGAGCACACACAACGTTGAGTAAGTTTTGTGATAGTGAACACACATAGTACCTCGAACTATCTGACATATAAATTACTAGCCTTCTTGCTGTGTGTTCCTTTTTACTTTCAGTTCCTACAGTTCAGAAAGCAAAGCCCATGGTGGCATTACCTTCTATGTACATTTCTAGAAAATTAATATATTCAAAGGAGCTAAGTTTCAATTTCTAATTCTAGCTGCTTTTGTTAATGACATTTCGTGTAGTTCCATAAAATAAGTTTGTTTTTTCTGAGGGTGAAGAATTCCTGGATGAAATGGGCATAAAACCAAGGTGAAATAGGTAATAAAATCTAGTCTTTACACTCCAAATTCAGGTTGATCACCATAACAGGCAGTATATTAGTGTTTTAAAAAAGGTCCTTAGTCTCAGTGCTGCTATGAGAAGTCAGTGTTTACATACATTCTGCTAAATCTACCTGTCAAGGTGAAAATTCTACAGCTTTAAAATAATGCTAATTTTTATGCAAGACATTTTTTGCTTCCTAAATGTGTCTAATGATCTCATTCATTATGTATGCAGAGTTTCCTTACAAGAAGTCTTACAATTAGGGTTAAATTCAGTTTGGTGTAAATGCAGAGTAAATTGGCTAAGTTTGAATTTACACCAGGAGAATGTGCACTTCAGGACAGAATGTGGTGCCTCATTTGCTGCTTTTGAGTGCAAGAAGTAAATTTTTTTCTGGAGCACTACCTGTTAGAATACTTATGAGTAGAAAGGAGAAAACCAGCACTGGTTGCTGTCCATCTGCCTAAAGAAATAAGTCTGTAGGAACAGGAAATTATAAAAACAAATCACTTTTAAAGCCTGTTTTGCATTGTTACTAATCATAGTTTAATATTTTAAACAATAAAAAAAGTTTGCATCACTTAATAATGGAAGTATTAAAATGAGTTTGTATAATTCCCTACAGTATCTGCTACATTAACAAGTTTGGCAGCTTAGCAAATATCATGATTGCAGCATCCATGATCTTAATTCAAACAGTGTACTCCTCTGTAAAGAGTTTGTAAATCAGGATAGCACACTACTAGGTTCTGGATGGTGTCTGACCCCAGTGAGCTGGAGGAAAATATTTTTAGTGCATGGCTCCTGTGCAGAACTGCCTAAATCTAACTATTGTCTCCTCTGAGTTCCTTTTGAGGGGCTGCAGGCCCAGCAAGGACTTCTGGTTGGAGGGGCATGGACAGATTTTGGGATTATGAGTATTACCCGCTGATTGGTCTGATGCTATTCATTGTATAATCTGCAGTGATACCTAAAGGATACCTAGGAAGAGAAAAATGAGCAAAAAGTGATGGGTAAAGATGAGACATATCACATAAACAGCTTGTTGTCCAAGTTGACACAGCAGAGAAAAGCAGCCTGTGTCCTACTTTTTACTGTTGACTATCTCTTCCCCACTTTTTTATTTATTACATGAAAAATCAGACATTCTGCCTCTTGTCTTTCCCAAGAAATAGAATTATTTATGGCCACTTACAATGCAAATGGTTTGGAGTACTGTCATGCTGCAAGTTGTTGAACTCACAAATAATGTTGGATAGTGAAGGTGTGCAGGAGCTAAGCTGTGTGCAAACTGGCCAGGTCATATGTTCTTTGTAATGCTTTATAGCTGAGAGCATCAAATTGAAGATTGCACAGATGCAACAAAGTGTGTTGACAGATGGGTCATATGTATCTCAAATTTTTTTTTGTTTGTTTTTTATTCTTATCAACTCAAAGATTTCTACCTCACTGTGATTCTCTTAACAGTAGAAGAGAAATGACTCATGNTGTGTTTGTTCAAGATAGCTTGGCCCTATATTTTTTTTTAAATAGTTTACTGCTTTTTTTTTTGTGATAGCCAAGTGTAGTGAGTTATGTCTGTGTAAGATGATGTACAGCTGAAATTTTTTCAGGAGAAAAAACCAAAACAACCTTTAAACTGGCTTGGGACCTTTTGGGTGAAATGTGCCACATGGTAATTATGTTCTTGAGCTGTGGGCAGGAAGTATCCACACAGAGCACAGGAAGAATCTTGTCCTGTTAGCTGTTCTGTCTTTGTGTACAACTGGTCATTTGCCATTGATTTTTTTTTGCAACTGTGCCACTTCTGTAGGTCAATGCTATTCAGAGGGCAGAGGGTGCCATAAACACTGGAGGGAACATGCTTGGTTTGTTCAGGTGGGTGGAACATGCTGCTACCAAAACAGGCTCCGCTGCTTGGTTTCCTACCCCTAGAGCAATGACAGGCTGGCTGCCAGTAATGTACAGAGGCATACTAAGTTATATACATTCCTATGAATGTATCCTTAAAAACCCTTTCCTTTTTTGCAGAAAGAGTTCTTTTATCTAAATTATTTACCTTTCTATAAAATCCTATTAAGAACAAAAAAAAGCTTTCTTTTTTAAATTTTTTAAATTTGATCTTTATATAACTGTCTGTTGCCAATAAGGGAAACCTTATGTTCATAGAGAGAGACAGCCCTTCCAACAGGTAAATTGATTCCCCACCTTACAGACTCCTCTCCTCCACCTGAACGTGAAGCAGTTTGCACCTTCATTTCTTTGGAACATTGTGTATGAAAAAATATGAGAAATCTCTTTAAAAACTTACTGCAGTATCAGCAGAAATCATGTGGTAGGGGGAGCAGGGGAAAAAACCCACCTGCAAAGGAAGATGCTATGCAAAATGCAGTGACTGCTGAGCTAAAATTGAGGTTGAGTTTTCAAGCAACGTCACATGAGATACATTGAGGAATGGCTGCATTGTTAAACCAGACTTTAATGGCTTGTTTGTTTAAGGCGTTTTCACAGGATATCCTAGTTCAGTTTGATAGCTTATTTACAGTGAGTCCTTGCCTGGAGGCATTTTCCAAGTGCTGTCAGCTACTGAATTTCAGCAGAGCCACGGTTACTCGAGCTAAGCTGTTAACACTGCATGCAAAACTCCTGAGACGCTGAACAAAGGCCAGATTTATATTGATCCTTTGCACACTACACCAGTGTAACACCAGTGATTACATTATGCTGGAAGCTATGGGACCAAGTCCTGTGGTACTCCAATATTCTGCTTGATCTTACAGGAGTCAAGATTACTTGCATGCAAGAGAAAGCAGAGTGTGGCCCTAAATTCTTACTTTTTAGTGTCTGAAGTTTTTTTTCTTGGGAGTAGGAAGCCTTTTTTGTGTGTGTATATATCAGAGTGATTAAACAAAGAGGAAAAGTAACAGCATTCTTATGGAGCACTTGGCTTTTTTTAAGGGAAGGGATAAAATAGCTTCTTGGATGCTAAAAATAGCACCTTTCCTGTTGTCTGCTAGCTAGAATAATTATAGTGGTCAGCTTCTGCCTCCAGAGAAAAAAAGCTGATTTATTGGAAGTAAAATGAAGTTTTTGTTTTCTTATTTTCCCAGGACCTAGAGGAGCATTATATTGCATGTTGTGTGTAACTCAGTCCACAGCATCTATACATTCCCTGCACAGGCATAGCTAAGGAAGCAGTATAGGATTCTCCCATTTCCGAACATTAAAGGGCAGTTGCTGCTGAAACATTTGACAGAGTTAGCACTTCTGTGCATGGGTCCATTCTTTGCTGCATGGTAAGGGGAGTACAGAGCTTCCTGAAGGCGAACGCAGGGTGGGGATTTCCTGTATGCCTGATGAGTCTTGGGCATGTTTTCCATGCTAGGGTGCTCTGTGCCATTTGTACAGTAGTTGCTTTGAATCTCTACTACCTTCTGAGCTATGTGAAAACTCACTGAAGCTTGTTGACTTAGTCTGAAGATTCATTAAATGTCTTCAAAACTCTTCTGTCCAGTAGTGATGTGGTGAGGACAATAACAGCATCTTCTATACTGTGAAGAGACTCTGAGGGCCCTTTCCACCATGTGTCTTTGCAATCCTCTATGGATGAGATAGGGTAGCATGAGGTTTCTCTTTCCCCTCACCTCCCCATTTCCAGGCTTACTCTGGGCTCAGCATAGCAGTTCCTTGCTGTGGGCTTGCTCTACTAAAGGAGTTCTTAAAGTGCCATCTCATCAGCAGCATACACTGATCAAAGACGGCTGGAAGGGGTCAGCCATATAGCACATGGCCATACACACTGGAGACAAGAGATGGGTGCTGGCTGTGTGGGATTACTGCCCATGGCAGCACTACAAGTAGGTTGGCCTTGACCCCACTCTAGTCTCTATTGGCTCAGATGAGCTTTTCTTGTCATCGCACCACAGCCTTGCACCATTGCACAAGCTTTACTGTGTTAGACTGGCAGCTCTCTGTCTGCACCCATTGTTCTGTTCTCCTTCCCTCACCAGAACTAGAGGCATGAAATGTCAAATTCAACAGTAATCTATGGTTTTTGGAGAACTGCTTGACCACAGCCTGATAAACACTTATTTTGGCAGCTGTCCTCCAGGTTCCTTGTGTTTCTGCTGGTCCAACTGTCTGTTGGTGCAGTGGGGCCAGGATTTGATCTCAGTTGAACAACTTTGGGACAAAACAAGTGGCTTTTAGGGGATGGATCAGCATGCACGTGATAGCACACCTGAGTACAGGATGGGAAGCAGGTGGTGATTTAATCTGCATTACAAAGGCAACTGCATTTCTACAGCGCTAGGTGTAAGGTCTGTTCTGCCTTGGACTTCCCACAGTACCACAAGAACTATGAGTGAGGAAAGCATGGTATGCACCTACATCCATGGCTTTCAAACTGTATAACTGGCCAGATGTTGGATTAGAATAAAATATGAATCCTCTGTGGCAGGCAGGTTGTTCACCTGAAGCTTTTTTGTGCACTGTGCCATCACCTCTTGCACATTGTCTTTGATGAAACTCCTTCCTGTATCATCTGTCTTGAACTCTTCCATTTTACTTCCTTGTCTCTCTCTTGCTATCCCTCTGGTGTTTTTGATTTGGGAATTACTGACCCTGAAGTCAAACAGTCTTTCTTGTTTTCCAGAGAACTTGAATGATTTGGAACCAAGAGGTTTCTTGCATGTGTAACTTAAATGTATCAGTACTGAAGGTAAAATGTAAGTAAAGCTTTGTACAATGGTCCACACGCTCTACAGCACTCTGTGTAATTAATTTTTTTCTTCTTTCCCTTATTCCTGTGAGTTGAATAGAAAACCAGTACTTACTAGGGTCCAAAAGAGGTAAATAGTGAAGAGTGCAACAGTGAGTGCAATGAGGCCAAGAGCTTCTAGCCTACTACTAAAGTGCAGATGATCCACTGCTCCATGTAGACATATCCAGCCAGAGATGGTAGGCAGTGGAGTGATAAAGAAGAAACACACCATTGTCGAGGAGCTCGTCCAAGAATGGCTGGACGAGAAAGGACTTAAATTGGTGCACCAGGCCTAAGCAGGCCAAGGGCACTGACAAGGACGCAACGCCCTTGCCAATAAGGGAGTAGCTGGTTTTGTGCTGACTTTGTGCTACAATAGCAGGGTGTAAAAAGGGAGGTAACTGGGTCTGCTAACCACAAAAATTCCGGTATGGGAGCGGCTGACGTTTAGCTCACTAACCAATAAGGAGCTTGGCTTTTGCACTATGCATGAGGCTCATTAATGACTGTATTTAACCAGACGCTGAGATCAATAAAATTGAGACCTGTTGATGATCATCTGATGTCCTTGTCTCCCTTCGCCGACACACCATGTCTCCAAAGAGAGTCCGTTTCTCATGCTGGGGGCCTGGGTTCCTCAGCCACTGCAGGCAAAAAGCAGACAAATCAAGAGTCAGCACAAGGAGAGTGTTTTGTTTGAGACAAGCTGCTTTCTTGCAAAATACAGACCTGCTCCTTTGTGAAGGGAACATGGACCGCACAGGATGAGGCTTTGCTTGTGACAAGAAAGCTCCATGCTGAACTTCTCACCTTGCTGCCTGCTAATACATGCCTCTAGCCATGAGTACCTACCACATCTGTGGTAACAGCTGCTTTGAGAAGCGGGAGGGGAAGTGTTTTTTATAGCATAGTTTCTGGCATTTGGTTTCTGAATTGTTCAAGAAATTGATTGTTAAAGGAGAGAAAAAAGCTTGTTTTGGTCTCTGAATATTCCCCCATTAGAGTTTCTCAGAATTTTGACAGCTGAAGACAAGTAGGTACAAAATTAATCACCTTGCCATTCTTATTTTGCCTTTTTGGGGCCAAGGAGGGAAGATGTACATAGGTAAGTTATCTGCTCCCAGCCTGATGTGCTGCATTGACAACTGCAGTTTTTCCAAACCTAGATTGATGGAAGTTTTCCTTGGTGACTAGAGAGCCACCATTTTCCTTCTGTCTTTAAGAGGGATCCTTCTACAAGCTGCATGCAGTAAATCTGGTGCCTCCTCATTACAGTAATTTAATGTTAATGATTTATTTTACTGAGCAGTAGAGAGAAAACCTAAAAAAAAGAATCCCAGCAAACAAAACAAGCATGACTCAAAATCTTGCACAAAAGGTAAATTCATACTTCAATGTGAGGCTTATGGAAGTTTTAAATTATAATGTAAGATAATTTTAACTACTTTATTCATAGGTGTAGGTTGTAACAGTTATATAAATGTATTTTTCTTTTGTAGCATAATCTCTACAGCAAGCAACAGGTTAGGGAAAAATTGAAGTTAATTTCTGTGCAATATTGGGACGATTATTCTGACTTTATTTTTCCTCCTAGTCATGTTGTTTTGCTTAGGAGTTTCATATTGTTAATTGAGTGCTTTCTGTTAGTTTGTGAAAAATAAACCTATAGATATAAAGTCCTGGTTGGATTAAAACATGTAAATAACTTACAAGCATCATAAGCCTGACTTACATGGTCACATAGTATCCTTATCCCATATTTATGCCGTAGATGATTGTTCTCTAACAACATGTTATTGCACTATAATAAGTTTGTACTGCCATTTTTTGTGTCTGTTTCTGTACTAAGCCAAGGGAAGTAACAGGTGTAACATGGGAATTGAAATGAGGTTTATATATAATATTTATATAAGGCTTGCTTAATCTTTATGCTGAAACATAGCAAAAGCATCTGTGTGTATCTATGAAAAATGGAATTTCTAGAGTTGGCTTCCTTCTGAGGACTAGCTGCTTTAAAAACTTATTGAAACTGCTTAAAAACTTATGCAGCTTATATAAGAGTGGAAGGTCTATAAAGTGGAACATCATTAACTGAAACTACCACAATTCGATTTCACTGCATGGGAGATCCTTCCAGGTTTGTCATAAAGAACAGGTATGGTCTATGCATATCAACCACCATACTAGAGACTTATTTCCTCTGTCATCTAGACCTTCTGCTGCTCCAGACTAGACCTTCTGTTAAATGTAGCCAGGCTCACACTGGCAATGGAGTAACCAAGGTATGAAAGACAGAAGTAGGGCTACTCAGACAACTGCTTTTTTCTTTACAATACATCATCCCTAGGTACATTCATCATAAGATATCCATGTGCCCAAGCACATATCACACACAACTCTAATTTTCATCAGGTGGTACAGGGATGCTGTACATTTAGCACACAGCAGAAGAGGCAGGTTCAGAACTTGCCTGTATCTCTTGAGTTGAATTTTGCAGTACCAATGAGCCCTGGGACTCAGGATAATGTGCATGTACTGGTATGTGTTATTGGCAAATAGCTACTTTTACCTGATTGTAGAGCTCTGGATGTCTCCAAACAGTCCTCTTATCTGATCCAGCACCTCTGGAATCAAGCAAAATGGTGAGACTGACTCTGCTGATGCCTGCCAAGTGCCTTAAGAGTAACATGTTGTCTAGCGAAAAGGTGATGCCAAATGGCAGCTCCAGAAAGCTCATACTCTGATAGATTATGTCTGATTCATATTGGTGGTTTCAGTTTTCTGGGACAACTTGCTGAGTACCCTCCAGAAGGGAGATGAACTGGAGGACTTGGTGATCTTCAGTACGTAAAAAACCTTTTTCTATCACAATCCATCTCTTGCTCCTTTATAAAATTATACCATGTTCTCCCTAATACATGTGTTGTGAACAAGTTCATGAGTGACTGAGAAATAAGAAAGACCCAAATCCCAGTGGAGAGCTGAGGAGCAACAGCCCAGCCTCGAAGCAGAAGTCCCATCAGAAGCATGGTCATCATCTGGCAAGAGTGCAACAGTTCGTAGTTAACTCAGTCCATAAGCAGTGTGAGTACTGAGAGTCAGGCAGGACACGAGGGAGCTTTGAAAATACCTGTTGCACATTAGCTACTGTTTAACAAAATCTATGGAGGCTCAACAGAAAGCAATTCTTACCAACACCTGTAAAATCACACAGGGCACATCTGACACAGGTAGACCAACAATATGAAGGCAAGGAACTGTAAAGGAGACCAGTCCTTTTGGCTGACCACCCGGTGTAGCAGGAGGTAAAATAAACAAACAGTGGATGGCAATGAACAGTCACTTTCCTTGAACGGCCCCACCAAAAGGCCTGATTAATGATTCAGAAACACAATTCATCTGTTGAAGATAATCTGAGTTTTAAAAAGTACACCAAGAATGTCTGAAGCTTCAGAAATTCTATGTTGAGAGGATGGATCTGCCTGAAAAAATTGTACTACCATTTTCTGCCCCTGTGGTTGGATTTTTGGCATCAAACAGTTAGCAAATTGTATATATCTTGGGAGATGTTTCTTCTGTAGACAATAAAATCATGTCCTGTAGCATAGATAAAGGAATATTTCCCTAGAGCAATACTTGATTTGAAACTCAGTTGACCAGGAGAAGCTTAGGGTGGAGTAAAGATATGAAGGATAAAAGAGGAGATGGAGGTAAAAATCAATGTTATTTTCTCTTTGCTTTTCCTTGCAAAAGCAGTCCAGGAAAAAAGTACAGGCTGCTGTGCATAACTGAAGTTGGGGACAAAAAGCAAAGGTGAACTCCCTGCATTTTTGCATACTGTGCATGATGTATGTAGGAGGCAGGAGACAGAAGTGTTGCTTGTATCTGAGATAAAGGTGTCCTGACTGAGTGCATAGGGTCACATCCTTAGCATGAGCAAGGACAACTCCATAAAGGAAAGCAAAAAGTCTTCTTGTAATAAATTTCTACTGAGCACTCACTTTCATTTTATAGGGCTCACTAGCAATAGGGCTGGGGAGTGGAGAAATGCTATGTGTTCACTAGCCTGTTCTGATCAAATCAGGAAGTGCAGCAAGGAAACTTCTGCTGCTTTCATAATAATATACACAGAGGAGGAAGGAATATGGCTGAACAACCAGGCACATTACTTACTACTCAATTTGTTTTGAGCCCACTACTGCTGCAGCCTCTTGTGGTGCTAGAAGCAGCAGCAATGAAAGTCAAATGTGACATTTCCAAATAAAGCAAGTGAAGCATCTCCATTTGTTTCCACTGAGATTTCTTTCACATCCATGGTTAAGCCTCTAAGAAGCAGTGATCTATCCGGTGATCAGATGAAGAGAAAATATAATACCACGTTATCCCCCCCCNAGAAAGTGAATAAGATGTCTTATAAGAGTCACACATACCTATTTTTCCTGATGAAAGATCTCTAGGAGAAAAGATGAATATGATGATTTATTGCTTCAAGCATTTTTATACTACCTGCCACAGGCCAATGAATGGGATATATTCTCTGCATGAGATAGGGCCTGCTGAGGAGTTACTGAATAAGCCTCTATAGACTGTGCTCTACAAATGTCTTTATGAGTATAATAGTCCCTCTTGAAGTCCTAAAATGCATTGGTAAATTCATCCTTCACCTCCATGGAAAAGACCATGTAGCATGTCCATTATCTAGTTCAGAGGAATCTTTGGAGAACTAATTAACTTTGGAGGACTACATGAAGAGAACTTTGACTTCTTTTCTCTAACAATCTGCTCCCCTTCCCAGACATACACATCCCTTCCAGCCCCACTCCCCATTTAATGGAACTCAAAGCATGTTGACTACACTGGCTTGTCACTTGCCTGAACGCTACAGCGGGATTTTATGAATTATGGTCTTACAATAACTGATAGACATCCCTCCATGCCCTCATACTCTAGGTAATGCAGACAGACAGGCGGGACAGTGCTTTTAGGACACAGAAGATGGGGGAATCTGGCAACTTCCATCTGCTTATTCAGGCTTTGGTAACTTTGAGATTTGCTCTAAGTATGGGGGTGTCCTTGGATGTTGAAACACTGTTTTTTTAATAAGTGCAATCTCTAAGGACAAGCTTAACAGAAATAAAAGTGTTTGATATTTTTCTGCTTAACTTGTCTCCTTCCATACAAGTCTTATTACTCTTTAATTTTGCTGCTCTCAACTTTAGAGGTACAGCTTCATTTCCTTTCTGAAAACATACTACTCGCATACTGCTTCAAAAACTCAGTTGTCTTTTTTTTTTGTTTTTGGCAACTGCATATAATTTTTGGTGACCGCACTAAAATACTGTGGGTATGGTAGCAGAGAAGCAAGAAAACATTAGGTAGTAAAGAGAAAAACATCAGTTAACAATGTAATATGTTTAAGAAATGTTCGTGCGCCTGGTTCTCATTTGTCCTCAGCTGAGAAACAAAAGACAACTTTGTAATTATTATTGTTATTATTGTTGTTGCTATTATTTATTATGCCTTTTGCCAAGAAGAAGCCTCACTTCATGAAAGCACGATCAAGTGACCAGACTGCTCCAGTCTGGACAGGATCAGCTTTGCTTTCAACTTCTTCATTAGCTCTGAACAATGTCACATCTCATTTGTGCAAAACAAACCTCACAAGCAGCTGTTGCAGTGGAACAGCTTGAACAAACTGGATTCTAAAATCAAGTTGTTCATTGCCACAATATTGCTTGTATTTCTTTTCAGAAGGCAAAGTGAGAGTGCCAAGCTATGCAACCGAACACTGCTTGGCATAGGCTCAGAACAGCTGGCCAAAAGATGATGTTATTGTCTTCACTAGAGACAGTTCAGTCATAAAGATTTTGCTGCTCTGTCAGTGACGGCCTGAGAACAATCAACAGCAGTGTTTCTCAAACTGGGACCGGCTCCCAAGGAGAGTTTGGAGTCCTGTTAGAAGCACAAAACAACAAGCTGAAGGCAACTGAATACTCCTGGCCTAGGCTTGCTCTGGTTAGGACCTGATAAGACTACAGATCTTGTGCAAAATACTGTGTCGTGCATCTCTTTTTTTTGCTGATCGTAATGAAGAATGAATGTATTCTTAGGCTTAGACAAAATATGTGCATGCCTAATTTAAACCAGAGTAATGCAATATTGGTAGTCTTCAATAAGAACTGCTCACCCCTTCTTTACATGGTCACCTGTCCTACTTCATAGCACTCAGTTTTATCCTGTATCCTCTCATCTGTGAATAAAAGCAAAACAAGATGTCCCTACTCCTCCTTATTTTTAATACTGTATCTCCTTCAACCAGTTCTGCTAGAGTTTATAGGAGCAACCAAAATGCACAGGAAGTATATGTAGTCTTCAACACAAGCTTAGCATATAAGCATCTCTGTCACCAACTGGTACAATAAGAAGCTTCCCATTACTTTTGTAAACTGTTGTTATTTATAATTTGCTTTTAATTCCAACACAGACCGTAATTTTTACCTTTCATACACCCACTCCCAACTCCCTCCCCTAATTTTTTGCTGTGGACCAAGCCCACAAAACCCTGGCAAACTTCATCTGGCAAAACCTGAATTTTAATTGATAAGGGAGAAACAATTGTCCCATTCACAGTTGAGTTTAGTACACAAGCAAGAGGAGGGCAACATTTCACTCAGATAACTAAAGACATCAGATACAGAGTAATAACAATTTCTTCTTATAGGTTTGACATGGAAACCATGTTTCTGAGGCTCCTTGGTTTGTTACCTCTTTCACAAAATCAAGAACAAAAAATATTCCTGACCTATATTTAATATGCTGAATACTGACATTTGTCTCACATTCCACAGAAACCGTTACCTCTCTTCCATCCTCTAAGCTGGTTGGTATCCTAGGAATTTACTGCAAACTGTTCCCCAGATTTTCAGTCATATTCACAGTGAAGGAAAACATCGATTTTGTTCTTTTTCCTTGCTTTCATTTATTTAAAAATCAGGGGTTTGTTATTGCCCTGATGTCATCTTGCCAAGACCAAAATTCACAGCTTGATTTGGCTTCAGCAGACCTGCAAAGGGCTTGTGACCCTCTCACTGAAGAGAAGGTTTTGGGGACATGCCCCATGTACTAACCTCCACCAATGGTCTGGGTTTACGCTCCACCTCAAACCTGAAGTGGCAGAGTTCATAGTAGCTGGTGTTTGAAGACGACAGCCAGGGCTCCAGGCAGCTGTGGTGAATAGTCCCCAGTGTCCCTGTACATTCTCAGTGGGAAAGAAGGTCTTCCTGACTGCTGCCCTCATGGCAGATCCTGCATATTGGCAGATCAATGAAGGGGCTGCTGGAGGAGGAGAGAAAACTGCTGGTCAGCATGCAGGGCTGCGTTCTGGTCTTTCTCTATGTTACGAATTAACAATGTGGGAAATAGCAGCAGCTTGTGTACTTGCTCTGCAGTTAGTACACCAAGCTGCTGGGATAATGGCTGCAGGCACTTAATATTCTTTAAAATACCTCTTGAGGTGGGGAGAAGGGGGGCAGGTTGAGAATAAAAACCATAGCAGAGCGCTGGATGAGACACATGCTACCAAGTGCTTCTTTCCCTTTGTACTTCCCACCTCTTCACAGTGTAGCAGAGCGGCCACTTAAGAAATCCCTAAATGCATCCAGGAAGTTTTAAATTTGCCTCAACTGGGCACCTCCTATGCTAGTGATGACTTGTGTCATTACTCCCGACCTACAGAGTAGCATCTCTTATACTAGTACCCATACAGTAAGCTGTTTTCAGTGATAAACTGCAAACAACTACTGGATCAAAAAACCAGCACCTTTCCCTGCAGTGGTATGAAGGCAAGACTGCAACTTCAGGCAGATGTGTGCAAGCAGGAAGCTTCTGTCAGTGAGGAGGATTTACCTTGCTTTGGGACAATGCCCCATGCCCCACGAGTGGTTCAAGGAGTGATAACAGTAGCACTGAAAAGTGTCATTGGAGTGAATAGTGACACTGTGCCAAACACCCCCCAAATCTCACTGTTGCCTCTGGCTATTCCTCCTGCACCACCTCCCTGAAACCACCCACCTTCCTGGTGGCAGGGTGCTAAAACACAAAGAGGGGGTGGGTGGTCCTCCTGCCCATGAAATTCTAAAATTTCTGGATTTAAAAAAGTTTCTAAAAGTTGCTGCAACTAAAGGGGAAAAGGTTCTTTTAGTCTGTCACATTGCACATGCAGTAACAACTAATATTTCCACTCCTCATAGGCATGCAGTGAATTGGATTATGTTTGCTGTTTTGGGAAATCTAGGGCTATTTCAAGACCCACGTAGGAATTCCAGCTCCACACCAGTGAAGTGGAACATGGTTTTGACCCAAATATTGAATCAGGACATGACCAGACTCTTAAGCACCCCCTTTCTTGCTTTTAATGAAAACAAAGCCAAGCCAAAGTAGGTTAGCATTTCAAAGTGTATAGCTTAAATGTACATTTTGCCACTAATCTGCTACTCTAATACAACAGGAGAAAGTGCTGCTTTCAGTCACTTAGATGATGGCTGAAACAGTAACACTCGTGTGTGCAACTCTGCTAGAAATAACCTGTCTGGCTGCGCAATGTGCTGGCTTGGGTAGGGTAAAGGAAACATACCATTGAAAACCTGAAAGCAGCACACAGGTTAAACACTGCATTCCATGCCAACCAGCATCTGCCAAAGACTCCTGCTATGTATTAGGGAAATTATTGCAGCTGACAGACTTGAGCAGCAGCATCTCTAGACAGCTTGCTTCCTGCTTCTTCACTGAGTGTAGTGGTGAGGGCTTAATTACACACGTAGCATAATCATTATAAAGTTAGTACAAGGGTTTAATTACCAGTGCACCACGGAAAGCCTTTCTGAAGCACACTACCACATCTTCCTTTCAAGTGCCTGCAGGACTTGCAGATAGCAGCTGGGGAGGGTGCACCAGAGCCCATGCAGGGAAGGGGTCTGTGCTGTCCTGTCACCCCCCACACCTACCTCTGAGTGGCCAGCATCCGCACAACGGAGGAAAGCAGCTGCCCGTCTTTGATTGACACCTGCATGACATACTGTGGGCAGATGCTGCTGCTGCTGCTGTGCAGGGTATTGATGCCTGGTGCTGGAGGGTGCAGGTGCTCCAGTGGGACTCCTGGCAAGAGAGAGCAGTGGCTCATCTTCAGGGTGGTAGGTTGCTGGTCCCCATCTAGGAAGGAGGGAGGACAAGGTGGTGGAACGGGAGGAAGGAGTACGTCCCTCCCTGTCTAAAACTCCACCACATCAATCCACACCAGGCATGAACAAAACACATACACACACACACACACACCAGCCCTGCCCTCAAAATGCGCTCAGCAGGGAGAGGAAGGCTTACGACGTTACGTGTTGCAGAAAAGCTGTCTGCACGTCTCAGAGTTGGGGCTCCACACTGGTTTCTTCTCTGCACCGCTTCTCTTCTCTGCAGACTTCTAAAGTCACAAATGATAAATGGAAAGACTGAAGCTTTTTGTCTCTCCACTGCAAATGCTACAAAGGAAAATTCAGTCTTCACCTTGTGTACTTATTTTTTAAAACTTGAAGTCTGCCTTGTCCACCAACGGCAGAAGTTATGTATCAGAGGATAAAGTAGCCTATAAACTCCAAGTCTCCTGTGAAAACACTCCTCTGCTGCTAAGTGCCTTCCATCATCCACCCACGGGCCTGGCAAATAATCCTGTATAGGGCTTTTGTCACACAGATCTGCTTAATAACAGCCCATGTGCAGTAACAATTTATGCCACAAGGTGAGGTAGAAATCACAGCTTGCCTCTGTTTTTCTCCTCTGCTTTGCTGGAAAGCAAGTGTTATGTTGGTAACAAAATAGCCTGAAAATACAAATTCTTGATACTGTCACATGATTCTCCTTGCTGGATGTGCTTGTCACTGGGAGGAGTCTGTGTGGTTCAACAAGTGGAACACCAGGTTGAGCACCTGCAGTCTTGCTCTCCAGTCACAAATGGCGTATGTATAGGGTAGATTAATCCCTCTGCAAAAGGGGTGAAAAACTTCCTAGCATGCCTTGATGCTTTAGGTTACAGTCACATGTAAATGCTGTGGGCTACTACTATAATGCTCACATGCTGAAAACCAGGCACATTTCTCTGCACAGCATTTAACTCCCCCCAAAAGCATTTTGCATCAGACAGTATTGTTACTTGTGTGGTACCAGTATTGCAGAAGGAAACAGAATCCTTAAAAATAAAATAAACATTAATCCACTCTTTTAAACAGAGGTATTTCTCAGGGTTTTAAAAGAAATCTTGTACTTAGATCTCATTGGATTTGAGCAAATGGCTGCACTAACTTTCTGAACTCTCATGAACTGATGTCTTTGGCAGTAAGACTTTGCAGCACATGAGGATGTGATGTGGGTGCTGGACAACTTGTACCACACAAGTTTTCACAGAGGGCAGAGGGACTTATATTCTTAGAAAGGCAACTAAACCAGGAAAATTCTTGGCAAAGTCTTTGTTTTACAGGATTATTTCAGCTGTTTTCAGACCATGCATACCCCAGAGAGTGAACTGGTGGCTCATGAGACAGTTCAGAGGAGATACAGTATTCAGAGAATGAGGCTTCAGTAGTTATTAAGAGGTATCTGGAAGTATTTTTCTTCATGACATTACGTGGATGAATGCAAATATTTTGAAAATGTGTCTTAGCCCCAAAAATAAATGCCACCAAAAAACTGCAGTATTAGTTTCAGAGACAAGCTACTTCTGGGCATAGTCAACTCTGATTATTGCTAATAATACATCCCTACTGAGCTGAACAAACATTTTTTATGCTTTAAGGTACTTATAGCATATATTTTTTCCATGCTTTTATTTCTTTTTAAGAGATTTATAACTTCTGTAACAAAAGAAATGATGAGATTCAACGAATGCCACTGAGTGAGGCATTGCTGCTCTAATTGAATTACCCAAACAGGAGATATTAAAGACTACCATTACTGCCCAGAAAAGTAATTTAAAGAAGAAAGCATCTGCATTTAAAAGAAACATCTACAACTGGAATCCTTGTTGCACTCTTTCCTAATGTGTGTGAACTGACCTCATTTCTTAAATTCATATAGTATTATGATGATGAGTTAAATTATCATAGCAGACTTTTTCAAGTAGTGGTGCTTTTACACTGAAGCTGTGAGTGGCTAAAATTTGCATGAGACAAAAAGGTCTTACACTATAAGCAGTTGGTCATAGAGTGTCAAAATTGGAAATCCAATCACCTTTCTTATTGCATGTTCCCACGAGTCACACAATTAGTTTCCAGAAATGCAACTCAAACGTGCATCAATCAGCTTCAAGACTTAAAAATGTGAAAGAAAAACTGCTGCCTTCCTATCTAGAGATATTTTCCCAAGAAATACTGCATTATTAAAAAAGCAACCGCTAAATAAACAGCTTTTGGAGACGTATTTTTTTCCCTATTTATGTACTTTCACATGCCATAAGAATATTTCTTTTTCCATTCTATTCACAGCCCAGTGTTCCACATTAAAATTATGCAACCCAACCTAGTGGAAAGTACCCCTGCCCATGACAGGGAGATTGGAACTAGGTGATCTTTAAGGTCACTTCAGCATGAATAATCTGTAAGAGCCTTCATATGCATTTAAAAAAATTACTAGCCACCCATAAATCAATGTTTTTTGTTATGTACTGAACCTCTAACTACTTTTCATGAAGGTAATGAGCAACCTTTTGGCCCTGCAGACTTTAATGAGTTGCTTTATATGTCTGCACAGCCACTAACTTAAGCCTTTTCCTTGGATTTTTCTTCTTTTGTTGGTTGTCAAAATGGAAGTTGTCATATGATAATGCATGCCATAAGTACTTGTGTTGATGACATTTTATTCTTGCATTAATAATAGAAATCAATAATAGAAATCAGAAGATCAAAATATAGTTTATAACTTATCTAGAAATAGTAATGACGGTTTCTTTCAATATATAAATAAAAACATTAATTTCTTTTCTTGTATCAGTCTTTTCTAGTGGAAAAGTTTTTCCTTGTAGAAATTGTAATGCATGACATGCCTGTCTCATTTCTCCTAGAAGATATTTTGGATTACCAGCCACACAGAAAGAAGTTACAATTCAACATACTGATGGTACTGCCAACAGATTTTCCGTCCTGAGCTGAACGAGGTGCTTCCAGGTTATCTGGAGCAACACAAGTGGCAGGCAACCAGTATTTCCACAACTGCCCTTTGTGTGTTTGTGTTCCCTGTACCTGCAGCAGCTAGTAGAACACAGGCATGAATTAAACTGCCTAATGTGCTTACTCGCACCCTTATTGGGCATAGTCTAGGAAGTAAGCACATGTTTCTGTATATGCTGCCGATTTTGCATTTGTAAATTCCTGGCAACAGGCTGGTATTGCAAGCCAGACTCATAGAATAGTTGTTTAATCTACACTTGGAAGTTGCATGCATCAGATATATGTACTGTATTCTTCTGTACCTGTATGGCCTTCTTATAACTCTGTTCCAGCTGCCCCAGCTCAACCTACTGCTGTGTCTTCAAGTCCAGACACAATTTGCTGACATGGATTCTTCTAGTCTAAGGGTTCCCTAAGTGCTCAGCTCTCTGGAGTGGGGTGCTTCCAAATATGGGGCAAGACTCCTGCTTGTGCATTGTGCCTGATGTTTTAGGGAAGGAGGACAGGAACATGAGCGGTGAAAGTTACTCTGGAAGGGAGTACCACAGAGACACTGCTTTGAGACAAGCATCCTCAGTAAAGAAGGAGGTAGTAATTTTGCTTACAGTCTTCAGTGGAGGAGTCAAAATTATAAAGTATTTTCCAGCTTCTCTCCCCAACCTCACCTATGCTGCTTGCCAGTATAAAAGTCTTTTTACTAGGCTTCCTCACCTGCGAAAGCTTGGAACTGGAGGCTAAGGCTTTCTTGCACCTATTTCCCCTCTCTTCTTTTCCCACTACTGCCCACAAACTTTCTGCTGATTCTGGCTCTGCTTAATGACAAATTCTGGAAGACAATGAGATAAAACTTTCCCCAGGGAGCAGCTTACACTTCTGCCAGCCCAGTGGTTGCTGTACCTGGGGCCCAGGGTTGAATTTGTACTACTCCCCTACAGGCTGCAGCCACAAGAGCGTGAGTTACCCCTCTGGCAGAAACAGAAAGCTGTCTTTGATAAAAGACAAATCTAAGGCTGCAAAACAATGGTTACTGCCAGAATAATGTGCAGTGCTAGGGTGATGCTTTTCTCCATTTCTTCCGATATGTGGATACAAACAGGGAAACAATGAGGCTTAATGAATAAATACGAATCCTGAGGCCTGACTCAGCATGAATCTAAAGAGCGGCTTCCCCAGGGGCTCTGGGGATGGCATTACCCTGAATAACTGTTTCCAAGTGACTTATTTACACTTTGTGTCATCCCCGGACATGGTGCTAAACTGCAGGTGTTTTCAGACTTCAGCTCCAAAATGCAGAGATGGAATTAGTATCTGTAATACTTACATGTTGAAAGCTTACAAGTTAAGAGGGCTGGAAGCTTCTTTTTGCACTAGAAACAAGCTCTAGATTCTCTATACTTTTCCTAAATTAGGTCATCTTACCTAGATGAGACAAGCAGATTTTGTAACCAAATGCCAGACATATATATTTACTTCTTGGTCTAAAACCTGTAAGATGAGAGTTTAATTTCTCTCCAACAGGGGCCAAAGGACAAAGAAATCCATGTAAATCCTTTAAAGCCAGAATTCATATCGCTAAGGACTTTGTTCAGAAGAGCAGAAATCTACTTTTTTTTTTTTTTTTTTCAGTACTTACTGCTGATACTGCACTTCCTTTATTTAGTGCAGGAACTGTAAAACTCAGAAATTCTTTTCTCTGCAAGTACCTAGGACTTGATCAGAAAACATGCTTTTTGTGATTCCCAACAGCACCAATTTTTACTGAATCAGTAAACATCTCTGGGCTCTGTTTGCCCTCTCATGACTGAAGTCAGACTGACAGGTCTGTACTTCCCCAGATCCTCCCCCCAACCCTTCTTGTAGATGGGCACATTAGCCTTCAGTTCAGTGGAACCTGTTGGCCTTCTGGGCTGGGAGTGCACATTGCCATCTCATGTCAAGCTTGTCATCAATGAATACCCTCAAATCTTTCTCTACAGGGCTGGTCTCAATCACATCATCCCCCATCCTGTATTGAAACCACAGATTGCCCTGACACAGGTGTAGAACCTTGCACTTGGCCTTGTTGAAATTCATGAGGTTTAGAAGATAGTCACTGAATAAACTCTAGAGACTTCCATAGTCTTACTGTGAGGTAAGGCCAGATGAAAATATATTGTTTAGAGCAGTGGGTGGGACACATTTCGACAAAGTCATGTGTTGCTGAAGATTGCATTTAATCAACAGGTTATAAAAATCCTGCATCCTAAACCTCTATCAGAGTGTTCATCCTTACCTGTCTTGCTAGCAAGCTGAGACAGAAGGGCAAGACTTACCCTGCTCGGAAGCTAAAGAAGAGAATCCTTAATTACTTGTTTTCTAAGAATGGATAATATTTTGAAAGGTGAAGTAGGTTGGCATAAGGCATTCCTGAAGACAGATAGTGATTTTATCTTGGATTTAACTTCTAAAGGATTCATATTCTGTATATATTGGTTATGGGACTGAATATTTGCTGTGAGATGATGAATGTTGTCCCTTTAGATATGGGTATGTGATGATTTTTTAAACTTGTTCTGACCAAAGAAACTTAAGTAAATTGTTTCATGACTGTAAACCTGGAAGTATTCCTGTGAAGTATGAGCATGAAGCCTGATCTGAGAAGTGCTGAGTTATTTCAAGGACATTCAGAATGGACAATTACATGTTTCTCCTTTTGTTCTTCTGAATTGACTGTGATGCAATCAAGATATTTTTCTCAATGATTTGGGACTTGCTGCTGCTGGATGCAATTTGCTAGACTTAGGAAGACTACACTCAACATTCCTGCAGATGCATCAGATGAAGATCACAACTGGTGTTATCTTAGTGAGAGGAGGACAGAATCTGACTGTGATGGCTAGATAGGAATTTCACAGGTTGAGAGAGTTATGTAATAGTATAAGTCAGGTAGACTGTACTGTACATGTATCCCCTGAAGAAATGGGTGGCAATGGTACTAGTTAGACAACAGTTATTAAGCTGCAGTAAAGATGTAACAGCACTGGTGCAAGCTGAGGTGTCATCATCAAGCTGTTTCTGTATCAAGTCCTGTACCAAGCTTATCATGGACATGCAAGAAAATCTACATCTCTGGGTGGATTTTAGTGCAGAAGTCATAACACAGATTAAAATCCCACCTGAGTTCAGCACCTACTCCAAACTTCCATTACTTTTATTTCTCAGAGTATTAAGACTAACATCTTGACACTCTTGACATACTCGTCTATGTAATATTCTTCAAGCATACAATTTATTTGTAACCCTAATGAATAACATTGATTTAAGAGTGTGACAAAAATCAGCTGAAACTAAGCCAAAATTTTGTTCAGCAAAGCAGCTCTTCTCCAAAGCTGAACAGTCCCATCCTTGCAATAATTAAAGCACATTTGTGCATTTAAAGCTTGTGCGTTTTGCCCTGTCTGACAGTCAATACTTTACATTCACACGCAATACATTCCTGGCTGCTGGTAAAGCCACTGGATGGACTAATTATGGGTAAGTATTTGTGACCGAGTGTTCCCTGAGACCAAACTGAGATTATCTGTCTCGTAACATGTAGCCATCAGCTCAGAACTGCCAAGCAGAGCTCCAAAACAACAGAACAGGGGTACAAAACTCCTTGTCTCAGCTACAAATATTGAACAATCTTGGCTCCTGCCACAGTTCAGATTTCTTATTGAAAGAAAAAAGAAACAGAAGCCTAATGCAACTAACTGCAATAGGTCAGTGCACAAAGAGGTGAGTGAGTCAATAGGGTGGCAAATTTCACTCATTTAATTGTTTTTGTGCTAATCAAATCAACTGAATCATTGCCATTGGAATCTTCAGGGAGGAAAAAAAAAATAGATGCACCTGCTTATACTATTGAACATGTTGTGCTCCTAATCACATATAAACAATCAAATGGTGAAGGTCTGTCAGCCGGCACCCAAATAAGCTGGATGAACATGACCTTGTATCTTCTAGTTCAACATAGGTATACACAAAATGTTAATTGCCATGGCAAAACTTAAGCCATAGTCACTTAATTTTGTCATTTTTAATTATTCCACTCTAATTTAGTTACTAAAAACTTTCAAATCAAACTAACCAGATCAAACTCTGTCTGAAGCCTGTAAAATGAGTTACATATTACTGAGAGACTGAGAATATATAAGCAAGAGCAACATGCACATCTGTGAAATATCTCAAAGGACTGAGTTGTCTGTTACTTTCTAAACCTTAATGGCAACAGGGTACAATTACAATAGTAATGTCCAGTGAGGCTCTTCCAGTTTTTCTTCCTCACTGCACTTATTGCAGTTCATGTAAAACACTGGCTGTTCATATAGATAGCACCTGAATGACAGGCAGTCAAAGAGCAGCTAGGAATTAACTCTGTGTTGTAGGTCATATCTGAAAGCCCTCATCAGCCTTGCAGCTGCCAATTACTTCCAACCCAAGATGGGTCCTTAAAAGCAGGATTATTGTACCTCTGCAATACAACCCTATAGTCACAATCAGTGACTGACTGACCATTCCTGCACAACGAATTCAGCTTATAGCTATAAAGTTGGTTTTGAGGGCTTTATTATGGATGAGTTCCTCCTATGCTGTTGAAAATAGTTTGATCTCCTAGGTTATAGCATAACCTACATTTGAAAGAAGCTGTTATAAGCAAAACTATCTTTTTATGCTGCAATTGAGCTGCATGGATTGAAAGGTTACAGGCACAAGTAGGAGGAAAGTAGAATGGGAAGATTAGCTATATTCATCCTCCTGTCTGTCTTGGCAGAGGTCCATGCAGTGAGTCAGAGAAACTAGAACATTAGCAGTCATGAAAAAGCAGCTCTGCATTTTGCTGTCAGGAATAAAAAAGAGGTAAGATTTGCTTTCCAACATTTTAAGATTTGCTCATCTTCAGGGACTGTTTCTAGAAAACAGCCTATTTATTAATACTCCCATTCACACTAAATAATTCTCCTCTCCCCTGCCACACCTGTCTCCCTCAAGCAAGATGTAAGCTGTTGTACTACAAACTGTTATTTCTTATGCATGCTTTAGAAAGGGAGTATTACATTCCACATGCTAGATGACGGCCACAAGTCTGTCCCAGAGTCAGGCTCTCCAAGCATGCTAGATTCTGATCTGATTTCTTAGCTCTGGGCAGCAGCCTGTGCAGATGTCTGGGGTCCAGTCAAACTCCAGTATGTCTTCTCATCAAGCATTCAGGAAGATAACCTCCTGCAATTTTTGTCTGTGGTCCAGTTGCCTGCTTCAGTCTTGGCCATATTGAGCTGCTGCCTCCTACTAGATTTTCATGAACAGTGCCCTGATAAGTGCATTGTGCAGGATGGCCTGCACCAGCTGAGGAGCCACACAAACACCTTCTTTTCTGCCTCAACAACCCTTGCATAGTTCAGGTTAGGAAAAGTCAAGTCTGCTGATCTCTGTAACATTTCATAAGGTCTCCAGCAGCATACACATTTTAGAGATAAACACATTTGATACTTCTCACAAACAGCCTAGACCAGATAAGCAGGCAACAAACTTCTGTATAAACACTGACTTTGTGTCAGATTTACAATTTTAATATTTGTTTAAGCCCTCAGAAAAGCAGTTACCTAAACCCTAAGCTAGTTAGGAGAAAACTAATCTTCCAGTCCTCAGTCCAGTGAGGCTTGTAAACTACCTGGCTGAGGTAGACACAAGACTACCCTCAAGTGTGATAATGTGCCAGCCACAGAACAAGCTCTTTCTGGTTTTGTTGCTCCAGGCCTGGCAAGTCAACTGCCTGTCCACCAATAAAACCTCTACCAGTCAACTGGAGCTGCTATTGGAGTATTACAGAAGAGCAGGAACAAGCAGCTGTTATGCTGCTGAAAATCCATTTTCAAAGGATTGTGCAAACAGTAATAAGTAATGGGTCAGATCCCTGTTTTACATAATAAATATTACTCAGCTTCAGCTGAGGGTCTGACTCAGGAGATGGGGGGGAAAGAAGTTCAAAAAGGTCTATAAATGACACAAAGGCAAGTTCTCATGCAGAGCACACACTGACAGAACCACATGGATAAAAAAAGGATCACAGACTATTGCAGTTTTGACCTCACCTCATGCCGCTGTCTCTCCTGAGATAAAGCACTAATCAACTATAGTGACAACTAGAATACCAGAACTTAATTATTCTGACAAAAGACAAGGAAGTTCTGCTTCACTTCCCCTGCAATCTGACCGTTTTGGATTATTTCCTCTTCACATCTCTGACGGTCACTTAATGGAAGAATTAAGCACCACTAAGGAACATCAAGCTACAGGTAGGTACCTCACACCGAGTATTCCAAAGGTCTATAGTCAGACTTACCCTACGTCCTGCTCTTCCTTGAGATTTATATCCCACTGCTCATGAAGAAATGGTTGAGTTTCTGACTTTGTTAGAGATGTTGATAGGTAAGAAAGCTTAGTAAAGATCTACAAGGATCAAAGAAAAAAGATCCAAGATTTGACTTGAGTATTTGGAAATTTTTTAATGAAATATTAGACTAAGTATTTTGTCTTTGCTTTAGTAATGCAAGCAATCACTAATCATCACTAAATGATACTGTTGAATAATTAAATAAATAATTAAAATTAGATTATTTTTTTTCTCTTTTAATATCATTATTTAATCTTCCTCATTTTTATTTTCTTTAAAAGAAATGTCTACCAGTCAATTAATATGCATTTTCGGGGATCTGTTCATAACAGAAATACAGTAACTCTTCAGATGAAAGTAATTTATAGACCACATTATCCTAAGTCTTTTTTTATTATTTTGTCCTTTGTAGATCAGTGTTGCAATATCAGCAAACAAGTTAACAACAGGGCATGTTAACAAGATTGCTCATTTCCTTAGTTCTGCTAACAATAAAAAATCACCACTCTATTAAAAATGAATGACAAGTATTGCCATGTTATTATTCTTCCTCAAAGAACAGACACTACTGGTAAACAAATCCTCAGCTTAGTTAGCTGTTAATTACTCCAAAGAATAAATCTCAGATCCACGAGGCCTCTTATTCTCTATATTATATTTCTTCTAATAATGTTGCTGTGAAAAGAACTTGATTCTAATTAAGTCTGAGTAGGGCATCTTGGATATTCGTGAAGGAGCATCTTTGCCAATATAGACAAGCGTTTACAGAAGAAAAGGTTTCATACCTTCCATAAAACTTAATAAAACTCACAGTTTTTTACTCATTTCACGGGTAAGCCTCAGGTTCAGTATATTTTATCCAACATGACTATTATCCTGTTGCTTGTAGGGCTGCTGTGTAGAATGACCTGCAGATACAACTTCACTATAGCCAGTGTGACTTTCACACAGAACCTGTTTTTACAACAAAGTAACATTTGCTTCCTTACATACTAATTGGAAATTAACACTGTATTTCAATTCAAAGAGTAATAGAGGAAGAAAGGCAGTTTTCTCAAAGCAAATGTGTGTTTATGCTTAATTTTCAGTACCTTTAAGAAGTACTTACAGTTAATTTTAAGAAAAAATGTGACAAGTTAGGACTTCTGGTCCTATATTAATGAAACTAGGACTTCTGGCAATGCCTATATTAATGCAATTTTCTAAGAAGATAGGCTTTCCTGGAAAACTTGGGGTACTCTAGAGAGCTGTAGCCACAATTGTGGCATCACATTACTAATTCACTTTTATTTTAGACGACCTTCCGGGACTCTCTGTATGCTAAGTTCTATGAAAGCATAAAGCATTTCATGTTTGCATATCAACACATGCTTCAAAATCAGACAAAAAAAAAGTTAATTTAACTTGGACTATAACTTATGACATGCAGCTTTTCCTTCAGTATCTGATAAGGAGGTAAAATCTTTATTCTCTCACTGGTAAGCATTGTATCTTAATGCACAACTTAATAAGAAGAATTATGTATTTTCACAGAGAAATTTCCTTCCTCCCATTTTGGGAGGCTTTTAACACTCTATATGAGAAGGTTTGTGTTTGTTAGAGAGTGTTGGAAGTAATGTAAGTTTTAGCTATGGACAGAGGCCAGATGTTGTGCAAGATACTTGATCTCTTTCACCCTGAATGCTTCCTTTTTTTTACAGGGGCTAGTCTTAATATTGCATTTACCAGTATTTTATTCTTAGACCTGTGTATGGTGTGATCCAATGTTTCTGTCCTTCTACCAAACAAAATTATTAAGGTCTCCTAATTTATGTTATTCTTGAAAAAAAGGGGGATCTATGTATTCTCAGAAACAGTATTTGACCTGATTGCATAAGTATTTATTTATTTTCCACAAGGGCCGAAGTTAACAAAAAGAATGCTATTTTTAATTTCAGGCTTTAATTTTTTTAAATAATTGCATCCCTAGGTTCCATATAGTAAAATGTGACACAGAACAAAAGATACATTTGCTTCAAAAGTTTATTGCGGTTGAATGGGGTCTAGCGGTTTGCTCCAGTGATATGCTGTTGGACTGACCCAAGAACAGCATCAGCCACATAACACCTGAAAGCAATGCCAGCTTTTTTTAAAGCTCCAGACCGGGAAAAACATGGGTTTTTGTAAAGTGTGTGGCAGGATCAAAGCACAGTATCAGACAGGTGTGCTCAGCAGGAGTTTTGTCAGGTGCAAATCCACTAAATTAAGCAGAAGAAAGAGATAAAACCATCATTTCCTGGTGACTAGCTCAGCATACTAAGCCTAGATATTTCACTAGGAGGTTTCCAACAACTTCCAGCAACTCTCAGGCCTATTTATTCCTGTGTAGGCATGGCTGGAACACCACAGCAGAAAGCTGTTGGCCATTTGCTTCCCTAATTTGGAAAACACTGATATCAAGCCCTGGTATTAGTCATTGGCACATATGCCACTGCAAGCGTTTGAAATTATAAGTATTCTAGCAAACACATTTGCTGTCACTAAGATGATGGGTTTGGCACTGCTTCTACTGTGAACTAGATATGAGGGACTAGGGAGACATTCAGGTATGTTTGATGCACAAAACATTAATGTATACCTTAAATGTTCTCCAAAAGTAACACACACACACACACACACACGGAGTTTCACCTTTACTGTACTAATTCAGCTTCTGCATGCTAACACGGCTCTACCCCATCATACATAAATCTGTGTCCGAACTGCAAGTGGTCAGCTCTCCATTTATCCTCTAAATCTTATCATCAAGGTGAGACCCAGTTTCCACTGGCTTTTTTTGTATGACATCTCTTTTTGCCTACAACTCACTGATGCCTCATCATCTTACATCGTTAACTTCCCTTCTCTTGGTACAAGCAGAAAATACCAGCTTAGATCCAGCACCTAGAGCTGGCCTCTGAATCTACCAACTTTAAGGAGAGGTTTGCCTCAGTCTTTAATAGGGTCAAGATTTCCTTGCTGGTAAGGGAGGCCCCATATATTCGACCATCATCATGTTATGTTTTTTTAACAGAGCTCTGGCAAGATCAAATATTCTCAATGCTTGCAGAACAGGTTTGGAAACATGGCTTAAAAACTTGCCAATGAGAAATACTAATAATCCTAACAAACAGAATTTACACCAATAATCCTAACAAACAGGATTTACACCAATTAAACTTAGTCTTTTTTTTTTTTTGCCAGTTGGCAAAATTAATATCAAGTTATCTTCACTTTGCATTCAGTTATTTTGTGTCAAATATTTGGTGACTCATTTTATTTTCACTATCTCAAACCTCCGAAATTTCAAGTTAGCCAGAAATGGCTCATAGCAGTCTTGAAAAAGACTGAACAGTTTTTTTAACAGGTCAGAATGTCAAATTAAAGTTATACTGTACAGATTACTACACTAGAGATTAGCTGCCACAGCACTACAGTAGGACAGAGAACTGCAACAACAAAAATCTAGCTAATCACACAAAAAATTAGCTCAGCTTTCTGCTCTTTTTTTTGCTTTGTAACTGTTCCAGTGGCATTTGCATACAAGAATAGGTGTTTCAGAGACCCTGGAAGTGCAGACTGCAAATCCATCTGGCCAGCAAAGTAATCAAACACCTGGAAAACAAGGAATGTAAATGCCATTTGCCAGCAACCTGCCAGGCAGGAAGTCAGTACTTACTACATCAATATTTCTACACTTGATAATGAAATGCTTCAGCTGTACAACCACACAAATACAGAGTACCAGATGTTCCCAAAATGCTTGCAGCAATTAATCATAAATGCTTCTAAGACTGATAAAGCTGAAACTTATTCTGTAGAAAGTATGTTTGTGAAACAGTTTTAACTGTGGAATTAATGAGTATCCAGCTCACCCATTTCAAGGTTAAGCACGTAAAACCATGGACAGAGATCAATGCAAGGGAATGGAATGCTGTTATTCAGGGTTTCTGGCAGTGCTCCAACCTCAGAAAAGACAGTGCAACTGCTTACTGAAAGGTCTTAAAACACTGAAGCACCTGGCATCTCTGGGAGCTTAAAAGGAGAGCCTCTTTTTTGTGTGCTGAGTCATCTTCGTCCTCTCAGAAAATGTTGTCTCTGCTTAGGACAGAGCAGGTAGAAACAGCTCTTCCTGAAGTCAAAGCAGTCTGCACAGAGGCACAGTGTCCCATGAAGAGAGATGGCAAAGGTCTGGTTACTCTTCGTGAAACCTCAAACCGAGTTTGGTTAGAAGTTGTCAAGAAACAAAATTGCAATTGAAAAGGTGATTTGCACTACTGCAGTAGTGGGCAAAGAACTTCCCTGCAGTGAGTCTTGTTTCTGACCCTGGTCTTGCATGGAACAGGTTAAGTCCTTGCAAGGAAGAAAGAAATCTTACTGTACAAAATGCCAAGCTGTGGAGGGGAAAACTATGTCTGCAGAAAGATACTTACATAACCAGGAAAAAATAATTCTTCCACTGGTTAAGGCTTTATGGCATGAACTTCTGGAGGTATGTAAACGAAAACAAACCTGTGTTCTCAGAGGACCAGTTCCACACCATGTGTAATACTGGAAGAAAGAAAATTGAAAGGACAGAAATGACAGGGAAAAAATCTTGGGAAAACATAACCAAAAAAAAAAAAACCCACAAGAAAAATACCTCTGAAACTTTCCAGTCTTCCAGCCATTTTACAAACTTACAGATTGATAAGAGACCTCTGAATGGATGCACAAAGGAAATGGATCATGATGTCAGTGATACAGGGCACAAGATTTCTAGGCATTGGGAATGAATGCTTTGTTATAACTTAACATATCTTTAGAACTGCAGATGAAAAAACAGACTTCCATGTACTGCATTACCTTAGCATCCCCAAACATTAAGCTGTGCAGACAGCTTTTTGTTCAACTGGCTACCCTTTTTCTATTAAAGACTTAAAGCAAGAAAAGTTGACATACAGTTTTATGATGTCTGGTTTTGTATAGTAATCATAATGAAGTTCCGGAATAGCACTGGAAACTATGAATACCATTGTTGCTTGACCATAGTGTTGAAAAGGACAGACATGGTTTAAACCTATCAGTATCTCTCTTTCTGGATGCATTGCTTAACTAAAACATCCAAATTAAATTCTGCAGAAGCAGAACTGCATTCTGTTATCTGATGTAAAAGACAGCACCATGTACTTTAAACCATTTGCTTATTTTCATGTTTGATAAACAAATTCTCTGAACTTCTGGTAGTAAAATAAAAAGATTACTTGTTTAGTAGTCCCCACAAAATTGCAAAGAGATCTAGTTGGCTAAATGTAGTTAAGTGACTTGAGAAAGTCCTGTGGACAAGGTCTGGCTGACTTCTGCGGGCTGCTTCTTCCAGTAACTGAGTTCCAGGCACTCACACAAAACTTTAAGGGATTCAGTGTTACAGCATGATCTGTTTAACAAAGCCAAGTACAATGTATCCAGAATACTTTTCTTACAATCTCAGACAAACTCCGAAGCACTGAGTTTATATCTTGTGTATGAGTACATAGCCTCACACTAAGTTTATATGAAACCATGAAGGATGGTTTTGTGTAACTGCAAAATTATTGTAGGGCCAAATAAAGATTCCTATTTGTCTTGTGAACACTTAGGTAACTGCTCACCAAACAAAATTCAAACCTGCCCTCTCTTACCTACAGGCCCCATTTTCTACTGAAAGAAGTAGTAATGCTCTAATCTATCCAATACTTTGGGCATGTGTCTTCTCCAGTCCTTTCACATGAGCTTCAGGAACATACTAAAATGGGAACTTGAGGGAGTTCTAGGATTTGGGGAAGAGTTACCACAGTAGCTCAAAATAATGCTTTGGTTCTGATCTAACAGAAGATCTACCGATGGGACCATACTTCCTACCATAATTAATAACCTACCTTGTTGACTACAGTAGGTATAGTGGTCTTAATCCTACCCTGCAATGTTAAGCAATGCAAAAGTTACAAACAGCAGGAGCTGATGGCTTACTCTGAGGTGGCTATTTATTTAAAAAAAAAGAAAAGTTGCTATGCATACTTATAAGAAGACTATGTCATAAAACAAGCTGGAATTCTCCTCTCTGTCATTCTTTGCCTTTCACTTCTCTGAAAGGAGAAAAATCCCAGATAAAAGGTAAAAAAAAAATTGATCTGTTTGCATATACTAAGCATTCACAGCATTATTTCCCCTGATTTTGACAGGACAGTAACTTGTAAATGTCAGCACCTTATTCAGATGGGCTCCATGTAACAGTTTTTAGCATGTTTCCTCTCTTCTTTAAATTAGATCAGTGAGCTTTGTATAAATAAAATACAATAATCTACAGATGCTAACTTCTCAGATGTGAACAGACAAATATAGTGATTAGTTTCACAAACTCTGACAAAGCCTGTCAGTTTGTCTCTTTAATAAATATTTCTATTATTAAACATAACAGAAAGAATTTACTATATGCTGCCTTTGATCCACATTCCTATCCCACTGATTTTTTTGACGGCAATAGTCTGATGGACTGCTGGGGGCAGGGGTGAGACACATGAGATACTGCTTAAGGGAGGAATAGTTTTTTCTCCCAAGGTTACAAGTGACATCATCTTACCAAACACAAGAAAACCGAGCTTTTGAAAGAAGTCTGGTAAAAAAAAAAATTTCCAAAACCTCTCTTTCCTTTCAAAAGCAGAACAGACACAAAATCATAGATCAGACTGAACATATCTAAGACATAAATAGTACTCTAAGGTCCAAGACTTTATTTTGGGCCTTTCCTGACTTTTTTTTTTTTTTAATTCACCATATATACTGAGAAACACAGCCACTGCTGTCAATGTAACTAAATGACTGCTGGCTAAATACTGTAAATTGTACCAGTAAGAAAACTGAACAAACCAACACTGCATTAGTTGTGGTTTGGCACAACTTCACTTTGGCTACTACTTCTGGATGGAGTGTAGGGTTTGGATACCTGCCAGTAGCACTGATAAAGTGAAGTAAACCACAAAACGTAACACAGAGGGATAAAAAAATTCTTTTGCCCATAAAATGCTTTGGCAACAGCACAGTGTCATCATGCAAACTTTTAAACACCCTTATATTATTGCATAACGCTTTAAAAATCTTTAATATGGTATAAATTCTCTTTCTTTAGTCATAAAAATTAACAGCTGACAGCTACTTCCATTATTGCTTTCCCTTATATTCATTAGCACTGTTCTATGTTCCTTGTTAAACATGTTCCCCAGAGTGTCAAATGTGCCTAGCAAAGTGCACCCTTAACATAACAAGTTAACATAACTCCCCTCAGATTTTTCTTGTGACTAATGACCATTCAGAATTGATCTATACCTTTTGGCAGAGGTATTTTATTCACATCATGTGGAATACAGAGATGCTATCTGCTCAACTTCCTGTGAAAACACTAACAGTTCTAAGAAAACTTTGTACTCAGCATAGAAGAGGAGTACTGGTTCCCCATCTAACACCTACAGTGTAGTGAAATGGTTCTGTATCAGCTACTGAGCCAGTAGAGTAAATACAAGTATAAAATTATTATCCACACATGCTACAAATTGAATTAATCCACCTTTTGCTCTTTATAGAACTACTACAAATTCCAGTCAGAGATCTTTAATCAGATATAACCAAACACCATCATGCGCATACACTTCTAAAGCCTAGGGATTTCTAAGTGTTATTCTTGTTCCTATAAATAACCCCAAACAACTCAGGACACCTTCTACATAGTATTTTTATCTCTGTTTTGGTAATCAGTCATATACTTCAGCAATTTGTGCTGCATGACTGATTCATCAGAGCAGAGTTGTACCCAAAGTACCTTCAATCATGCCTGCTAGAGCACTGCACTGGAGTATGTATCATGATGGTGACATAAGACAGGAGCATATAATGTTGAGATTCACTTCTAAAAAAAATCAACTTTTATATTCAAAATGCAGTAAGAAAATAATTGGCCTTGAAAGCATGCCAGATATCCCATTAATCTTTCCCTTTCGTTACTGCAAAGGGATAATTAATTTAGCAGCATGTCCTTCTGGAGTTCACCTTGCACATATGCTGAGAGTAAAAAATTAAACCTACAAACCAAAAGTTTAATTCTCCCATATAAGGATTCAATGTACGCTCATGACAACCTTAGAGAAGAAAATAACATTTCTTCCTTACCTGCAACATTCCTTGCTTCCAGTAGAAAGGCCCAAGTACCTAACTGCAGTCAAACATTTAACTGTAGTTCTGGAGCCCACCAGCTGTTCAAGGAAGAGGCAGCACATCAAGCAACTGTTGAGGAACAAGTCCCTGTTGACAAAAAGCAGGTCTGCAAGAAAAGCTTTCATTTATCTATATGATTACTCTCTACCTGACCAAATCCCTGTGATGGTAGTCTTACCTGTTATTACTGTGAGAGAGCAGACAGATTAATTTTTACATACACAACAGTGAATTCTCTACAAAGGATAGCCTGGATCCATGCCCACACTACATGAAGCAGACATTGTGTTTATATTTCTACCACTCAGTCTGTAAATATTCACAGATCCATAACTGGATTTAATCAGAAACAGACAGCTACACAGGACAACTTTCCCCCCAATGATTAATGAAATACATACTGCTTTAACTGCATTGTTTCTTACAGAATGAGGCACTACCATCATTTACTCCACAGCCTTGAAATGTCGAGAATAGGTTTCCATCTTGCCAATCAGTTCTCAGAGTATGCATATTGAACACAAGAAACACATCAGTATCTTTTGTGAGTGTCTTGAGATCTTAAGGAGGCAGACAGCACCAGCTACCTTACACAGTTACTGTCAGATTTTTTTCAACCTTCAAAGACTTTTAGTCTCATTTCAGCTAAACAAGAGAGATAAATGAGGAGCTCTTTCAACTTAGGCTTATTTATTTTTCCAGGTGTTAATTGAATAGCCTTTGTTTACCACTACAGAGCTCTGCTGATGAGACTCCAAGATGTTAAGACCATAGTGCTATCTCCTATTATTTATCATACATGCAGTTGACTTGATAGCTGAGTGCTATGTTCATCTGAAGAACCTCTTTGTCAGTATGAAAAATGTACTAAGGAAGATTTACAGACAGCCTTTTGTTTCTGTGCTCACCTAGCCAACACAAATTATGGGAGTTAGAAGTCAGAGATGCTCATAGCAGCTGGTGGTAAGAAGCCCTGAGGGATGTGCCTGGGGAGACCACCAAGGACAGAAAAGAAGAGAAAGATGAGGGAAGCAGTAGAAAAAGCAGGTAACAAAGCAAGGCAGATACACAGAGGAAAATAAGACAATGAAATGGCAATCTACAGCAGTAACTCTTCAATTACAAGAGTGAAACCAGAATTCAGGTCAAAAAGGAAAAAAGCCCTGTTTTTGGAAGGGAGAATAACTTTTTAACTTTGGAAATAAACTGAGGGTTGGCAAAGTTAAAAAAACAAGCACTATTCTGTCCTTGTTAATGATCATTTGACACAAATAATAATTTTAAGACAGTCATTTTCATTTAAAAAAAAACAGAGCCAAGGTGGAAAGAAGTACTACCTAGCTTCCTCCTGCTTGCATACAGAATAAGTTGCAGTGGTGGGAACAGGAAGCTCTGACTCCCAAGTTTCCCCTAACTGCTAGGCTGAACTTGGTTTCTCCAGAGGCTATGCTGCCACAACAGCAATATTTCATCTGGCCCCATGAATTTGTCAGAGTCCAGGTGGAAGAGCAGGTCATTAACTGCTTCCTCCTGGGTTATGAAGGGTTCATCCTGCTCTCCATCCCCATCTTCCAGCTCAGGGGGCTGGTCTGACTGTTAAAGACTGAGGGAAAGACACCATTGAACACTTCAGCCTTCTCATCCTTGGTGGCAATATTCCATTCCTGCATCAAAAGATGGAGATTCTCCTTGGCTCTCTTTTTGTTGTTAATGTATTTGTAAAAACTGGGTTTTTTTGTTATCTCTTACTGCAGCAGCCAGAGTGAGTTTGAGCTGGTCTTTTGCCTTTCTAATTTTTTCCCTGCAAGACCTAACAAGACCTCAGTACTCTTCTTGAGTTTCTTGCCTTTTCTTCCAAAAATGGTAAACTTTCCTTTCTTCCCTGAGTCCCAGCAAAAGGTCCTTGTTCAGACAGGTCAGTCATCTTCCCTGCTGGTTCATCTGATGGGACATGGGAACAGCCTGCTCCTGCACATTTAAGACTTCCTTCTTGGAGAACATCTGGCTTTCCTGGACCCTTCTGTCCTTCAGGACTGTCTCCTGAGGGGCTTTCTCAACCAGTGTCTTGAACAGGCCAAAGTCTGCCCTCTAGAAGCTCATGACAGTGGTTTTACTGACCTCAAGTCTTACTTCACCAAGAATCAAGAACTCTGTCATTTCAAGGCTGCTAATGCCAAGGTGGCTTCAGACACCATATCTCCAACCAGTCCTTCTCTGTAATAGGAGGTTAAGCTAGCCACCTCCAATTTACCAACTGCATTTGGATGCTACCTTTCACACACTCCAGAAACATTCTTGCCTGTTTGTTTCCTCTCTACTGTGTTGTATTTCCAAGATGAAACCCCCCATGTGAACAAGCTGTTGCCTTCTATAGAATGCTCCATCTACTGTTTCACCCTTGTTGGGTGGTCTGTAATAGACTCTCAGTAGGATTTCTGCCTTGTTGGCCTTCCCCCCAACCCTTACCCACAAGCACTCAACATTATCACCTTAATTATTGACTTCCATTCAATCAACCCCCTCTCTAACATATAGAGCCACCCCTCTGTCTCTCCTTCCCTACCTATTCAATCAGGCCTTGGGCAGCCTGATCTAGTGGGCTGTCCCTGTCATGGCAGGTGTGTTGGAACTAGATGATCTTTAAGGTCCCTTCCAACCATAACTATTCTGTGTTTCTGTGATTCTGTATTACCACCTGGTAGCTATTGAGGATAGATTTGTTCATAGCCACCATCTACAGAAACACTGAATTTGAAGACTGATAGAGACTTTTACTATCGCTCGTATCAAGTATGCCTTATTTTCTTTGTCAGTCCATACTGGTTACAATTATTTTTGGCCATAATCTATTAGAACTCTCACCCTTTCTGTTTATTTTGAGATATCATGATGTCAAGCCCCATGTTCCACCAGCAGAAATAAGTCTGATACTGTTAATGATTATTCACGGCGTAATGAAATCAGATTGAGTGACAACTAGAAGAAACAGCTGGTTGTTCAGGAAACAACATGTTAGTAATCTGCACTTCTCAGAACAAAATGTAACAAATGCATTGCCATTAGAGGGGAATTTGTTAAAACATCTCTGTATCAAGTAACATTTACAAAATTGTGGCCTATTTTTCGAAGAGCAGCTTATAAGGATCTCACTGGCAGCAGCAAACCAACAAGGAACAGTGAAATAATCCAAGGAAAAAGGCAACAACAGAATAACTTATGTGAACTGGGACAAGGCCCAGAAAAATGCTTCAGTCTGGCTTATGGCTTTGTCCATTCCTGCTGCCCCAGGTGCAGAGGCACATCAACATTTGTGTTTATGAAGGGGAGCTCACTCCAAGCATTCTGTTGGCTGCTTTGGCAACAGTAAGACTGCCTACATATTTCAATGTTGTGCTCACGTGCCGTGTTACTGAACATGTCATCAATCTTCTTTTATAGATCCAGGATGTGAAGATTGCATTTTGGTTAGAGTTAAAATGGTGAATTCTCCTGCCTACAGCCACAGCTGCCTTTTGCCTCACCCCTTTATTGTATGTTTCATTTGATGGGTCAGATATGACAACACACATCAGCCACGTTAGTAATGCTCTGTGCTCCCCAAAGGGTAAATGCCATACACTTTGCAGCTGTAGGCTGGTCTTCATGGTCACACACATACCTGCTTGTCACACTGATATTTCTAGAGCCTGGAAAATCTCCAGTCTGGGGTTAGCATGGGGCACTGCAGCAGGGATGATGCCAAAGTAACGCATGTTTACACAAGCTTTTGTAGGCAAAGAAGAACCTCAACCTCGCTAATGTCCCAGCTAAGCCAGAACTGGTTGACTGCTTCTTGGCACATGTGTATATGAAATAATAACTGTAATGTATCCGGGAGCAGAGGCAGAACAATTTTGCTCCTACCTGCAAAAAAATCCCTAGATGTAGACTGAAGACTCATTAGATGTGCGTAAATAGCATGCTAGCAAAGCAATACAACTTTTTAAATAGATCTGGCTTCTCTCTGCTGCTCTGGGCACAGGGAGAGTTAGCAGAAACCTGCCTGTACCTGGGTATGTGTCCATACTCACTGGTCTAATAGGCACAGTGGACTTGCAGAAGACTTAAGGTAAGTTGTGTTTTACACTAGCAAATAAAGTCCTATTTAGATAAAACATAACCAGCCTGAAGAATAATTCAGGAAGTCACGTACACACCACTGTTGTCTCCAGCCTAACCCAAATCCAGGGCCTAAGTTTGTTCAACTTCATTAAACAGCTGCTTTTCATAGAGCTAGGCAACCTCTGCATAGCAGCTATGAGGCTGTCATCTCTCTGTCTTGCTTTCTCTAGCCAATTGGAAATGGCAAGGCTCATTAAGCTTCCACAGCCAGGTTGTTAGTTGCCTTATCTGTGAACACCGTATGGATGATATTAGCCATTACACTGCATCTTGTAATATGAATTTGCTAATAGACATTCTGTTTTTGGCATGTACCAACTCAACTCTAAATAACATCACTGCTGAGAGGACAAAGATAAGCATAGGAAGGTGCAGCTAAAGACTGAAATGCCATGGTCACAGGAGAAAAAATTTCTAGTTGACATTCAGCAGAGCTCACAGGCTACAGTTCCCCCATTTAAGCCAAAGTACAATACTGCTAAGATCCCATTCCTTCTCCACTTTAACCACAGCACTGACTCTTGTTCCCTCTCTTCACTGGTAACTGACAGTGATACAAACTTGGGTGCAGAGTTATGCCCAAATTAGTCCTACCAGAAAATTAACTGCATTTTAGTGCTGGCTTACTTCACTGAGCCAGCTAAGCATTAGTCCTGACCTGTTTCTCCAGATCAGCTCTGTTGAGAAGGCTACTTACCACTTACAAGAGGCCAGCCTGTTTCTTGCAAGCAATGCTGCAAGTCCGCTGGCATGTGCAAAGGCTCGGGAATAGCAGGTTTGTTTCAGCTCCACTGAGTACTTGGCAGAAAGGAAGGAGAGTCTTCTAGGCAGTTGTGGTGGAGGTGCCCTGGAGCAGGAGGATGTTTGAAGGCTCCCTTGGCTCACAGGGAGAGGACAGCTCCATGCTTTGAATTTGTGAAGTTCAGCACACACTTCATTCAGATTTCCACAAAGCTTCAGGAATGGCTCTACCACAGCACAATAAGGAATGTTTCAGGGAATGCATTAAGGAATGGCCCTTTGTTCTCATAATATAAGTTTCTTCCACTAATTTCTTCATTGGTTCATATCCTGTATATGTCTCCCTACAACAGAGGAAGATGTCCCCCATGTAGGCAGCTCAGAAAACACGTTTCCCACTCCCAGAAGCTCACCTCTGATGCAATGTAGAAAAGAGTGAGTTCATGATTTTTAGAGAAATTGTTTCATTCCTGTTTCACATCTTGCAAGTACAAATTTCTTGGGCATTGAAAAGCACTCTGTCCAATTTAATAGTCCCAAGCACAATATGCTCTGTGTTTGCTTCTTCTCCACATAATAAGGCCTTTTTTTTCGGTTGTTCCTCACATAAAACACCCTGCTAAGAAGTGGATGCAATTCAAAACAAATTGTAAATGAGGGGGAAATATAGAAAACACACATGAACCATGGAAGTTTATTTCTTTAACTTATAATCAAAGATAAAATCATGATTACTACAGTAGTGGTGCTGATGTCCAAACATAGGGACCTACTGCAACAGGCACTGTACAAACACAAGAGGGTGATTTAAATGCTTGTCCTGAGTTGTTTAGAGTGTGCATGTTGACACTGATAAGGGAAGAGCAGGGAAAAGGAAAACAAAAGAGCAGAATGATGATACTGTCAGATATACTTGTTCTACAACATATGTTTTAGAAGGCTAGCAAAGAAAGAGTGTGCGATAAATACCAGCAAGATGGAAAAACAGAAAAGTACCACAGTTCAGGGCAACAAAAAAGGTGAAGACAAGGAAGCATGGAATTATTTTGAAGTGCCAAGCCTGGGAATGTAGACATACTCCAGGTCAGAACATGGTGTAGACAGATCTAACATGTGGTTTTCTTACAATTAAGTGCTGAGTGAATGTTATTTTAAGTTTTGGGGTTTTGTTTTTGGTTTTTCTTTTTTTTTTTTTTTTNGCTGTTCCTCGGATTTTTCAATGGAATTAAATAAGCCCTGGTAAAAAAACTATTTTGTGTGAATGAGTCTTATGTCAGAAAATTTCAACATGAAGTCTACCCACAGAACATACCCTTATATTGGGAAATAGTTACTGAGGCATTTTTTCTTGAGTCTTAATCTGAATCTAAGCATTTAGTTTCTGGGAGCCATGAATCTGTGAGAACCTCTGAGATTCCAGCGTCCCATAGGAGAAGAAACTCTACCAGGAGAGGACACAAAGGGTATTCGAAACCCAAGGATGTCAGGCTGAGACAGATTTGTGTTGGGATTAGTTCTGACCTTAAGCATGATATTTGGAAACTAAATACTACTTAACCTTAGAAACACCAAAATAAAAAGTTCTGATGCTTCCAAAGGGACTTAAAAAAAAAAAAATCCCCTAAAGCATTTAATTTTAGGTACAAACACACCCGAGTTTTTAAGATATGAATCTCCATTTCAAGAGTCTGTCCAGAAAGGCTGTGGCAGAGTTATGCTAGTCTTTAGGAAGAAATAGCTGCTCCATCTCTCCTTCCCTTTTCGTCCATCAAAATCCCAACAAAACTACAACTTAGACAGGTCAGCCAGAATTTCTTATTAGATTGCCATCCTAGACTATTCAGCTGAATTAAGGAAAAGGGACTGCTGGCAGGCTTATAAATGGGCATGTACTTAAGAGCATTGCTGGCTTTCCTGCTTCACTGGAAAATAAAAAATAAGTTGGGTCGAAATCAGTCTTGAATTGAAAGTTCATCAGTATTTCCGAGACAGAAAATATAATTGGAATTAATTATTAATTCTGGTCTACAGTGCCTTGCACAAAGCTTAACAGAGAGCAGAGAGATATTGGCTCTTTTCACCTCCCTGCTATTCTATACTCATGTGAAACAGATTCAGTAATCAGAAAACAGATATAAGACACACTGCTCTGGGGAGGAAGTGTGTCATAGTAAAAGAAATGAGGAATAACTATAGCACAGCACTGAGAGGACTGACACAGTGAGGATGACAAATGGACAACGTGAGAATTCCTTGATAAGCAGTTTACTTTGTACTGTCACTTTGGTGATATTCAGTACTTCAATTTTATGACAAGCCTTCCTGCACAGTGTCATTAATATTTTTCCTCCCTTTTACACTGTAGCTTAAAGCAGCAGAAATATTTCTTCTCTCCAGCTTCCAGAAGGAAAAAAAGGCATCCCCTTAGCACCAGAAATGTGCTATGTCTGCCTTTGAAATGCTCTCACCTACTTTTACTCAGTCTATATCTGTGTTCTAATTTAAATGAAGGATGCCCACAGTGGCCTTCTGGGCTTGCTCTAGCTAGATGGAGTCATCTTTAGGGTAGTAAGTCATTCAGTCAAGGATAGTGTGTGAATAAATCCCTTCAGAAGGTTGGCAAAACCCACCCCTTTATCAGGGCATGCAGAGAAAAAAAAAAATCAAATGTTTGGGTTGGGAGGTCCCTAGTTCCAACCCGCCCCCCTGCCACGGGTAGGGAAAACCCTTGGCCATCATCCCTAACAGTGAAACTAGTGAAGACCTGTCTGTCCCACTGGTAACCTCAGCCTTAGTCCTTTAATATTTCCTTCAGAGATCTCATATGTGTGTTTAATTTGTATGATAACTGTAGACAGCCTGATCTAGTGGGACATGTTCCTGATCATGGCAGGGGGTTTGGAACTAAATAATCTTTATGGTCGTTTCTAACCCAAACTATTCTAGGAGTCTCTGACCCAACTTTGCTTTCTTTGTGCAAAAATAAATGAACACAGGTCAAAGTCAGTATCTATTTTGCTATGTTTTTGTAAAACTGCCACGCTCTCTTGATACAACTGAACATTAAAACACTAAAATATACTTACATTTTGCTAG
>WAAB01023064.1:0-75841 GCA_013389865.1 Piaya cayana
CTGCAGAAAGGCGGGGGCAGGTTCAGAAAGGCGGGGGAGGGGTTTGGTGGGAGTGCGGGGGCATTTTGGGGCTGGCCCTGCAGGTCCCAACTTCAAATCACAGAATCACTGGGCGGGAAATAACCTGTCAGATCATCCAGTCCAACCGTTCCTATCTGCTACTAAACCATGTCCCCGAGCACCTCATCCACCCATCCTTTAAAAGCCTCCAGGGAAGGTGACTCAACCACCTCCCTGGGCAGCCTCTGACAGTGCCCAGTGACCCTTTCAGTGAAAAACATTTTCCTTCATGGAGCCTGAACCTCCCATGGCGGAACTTGAGGCCATTCCCTCTTGTCCTGTCACTTGGGAGAAGAGGCCAGCTCCCTCCTTTCTACAAGTTCCTTTCAGGTAGTTGTAGAGAGCTATAAGGCCTCCCCTCTGACTCCTTTTCTCAAAGCTAAACAATCCCGGTTCCCTCAGGCACTCCTCATAAGGCCTGTTCTCCAGCCCCTTCCCCAGCTTCGTTGCTCTTCTCTGGACTCGCTCCAGAGCCTCAAGTTCCTTCTTGTGATGAGGGGCCCAGAACTGAGCACAGCATTGGAGGTGCGGTCTCACCAGTGCCAAGTACAGAGGGAGAATAACCTCCCTGGACCTGCTGGTCATGCCATTTCTGATACAAGCCAAGATACCATTGGCCTTAGGGTAGTTTGGGTTGGAAGTGAGCTTAAATATCATCCAGTTCCAACCCTCCTGCAATGGACAGGGTCCCACCAGACCAGGCTGCCCAAGGCTGCATCCAACCTGGCCTTGAACACCTCCAGGGATGGGGCAGCCACAACTTCCCTGGGCAACCTGTTCCAGTGCCTCACCACTCTCAGTGAAGAAATTCCTCGTTATGTCTAGTCTAAATCTACCTTTCTTCAGTTTATAGACGTTAAGCTTCTCTGTTTTTCATTGTGTAGTGGGCACCCATAGGGGATACGGAGAAATCAAGGTGCCAGAGTGCAGTAGCCAGGCAGAGGGCTTGCCTGCACAGCCCACCCCATCTAGGGATACTGGAATCTGCGGGGGCTGAAAGGGGCAGCCCAAGTCCTAACAGGATCCTAGTGTGTCAGGATTGCAGACAACAACCTCTTCCAATAGCTGGTTCCCACTGGAGAATCTCACCAGGGAAGCACAGTAACAGGGTGCAGTCCCTGTGAGGTGTGGGGTTTACGCCTCTGCCAGGGCAGTGCTGCTCTCCAGATATTCCACCCTCTTTGGGGGTGTGACAGCTGGTCCTCCAGATCAGGCTTTGGGAGAGAGATAAGCAGGGACACATCTGATAGGCACGAGCCATAAGCAGGGATACATCTGATAGGCACAAGCCACGCTTTTGAAGATGACAACTACGGTGTGCTGTGCTTTCCACCCTGAGGAAGGATGATTAAGCAGGATGTTGTTGCCATTTAAGTGTTGGACTAACTGTGTCTTCAGACAGCTTACAAGCTTCTTTTGTTTCACAGAAAGGGCTAGGGTCTTCTACCATTCTAGGATGTCCTTACTCATGTGATGAATGTGCTGAGATTTTAAACTGCAGCTCTTTTCACCAAACACCACACCTGGGCACACAGCTGTGGTGCACAGCTGGTGAGGTTGGCCATACTGTGGCACTTATATCCCTTGGATGTCCCCAGCACCAAGACAGCCTCTCCAGGCTGAGCAGCATGGTGCCTGCAAGGAGAAGAGGAAGGAAGTACCCTGGGGCCATTGTCTTAATGTTGGGATGGCAAGACTAGGGGACACTGGGCATGCTGACAGAAGCAGTGGAATTTGATCTGTGGGGTGTCATTATGTGCCAGGCTCTGGTACTGGTAGGCAGTTGATTCCCATAACCAACTTCATGTTCCCTTAGCAATTATTTGTGAGTAACCGGTAACGTCACCCATCAGCTGAAGTTTTCGATGAGGTTTGTCAGACATTCAGGAAAACACGCCTGGCAGAACATGGCCTCATTCTGATGAGGCTATTTCATAAAAAAGTAAAACCAGTTTTTCCAAAAGTGAAGTTTGCACTGTTGGCTCCTGGGAGAGAATTAAGGCATCAGGCTTCTGAGCTCCATGCTGAGCCTGATCAGGCAATGATGGTGATGGGAAATGTAGCTTCATATTGCTCTAATTTGAAATGAAATTATTTTCATTAGTTTAATAGACTCAAATGAAACATTTATCTTCCAGTGACATCAAGAGTTTCTTTTTAATTGATGCTTTGAGAAGCGTCGGTATTTCTGGATGCTTTTTCTCAGAAATGAAATCTTCAAAAGTCATGATTTGTAACAAGCAGTGGTATCTCCTGTCTGATTTTGAAGGCAACATGGGGAAGGCAGGGTTTGCTCAGTCCTTTTACAAGCTTTTAGTTGCTGTTTGCCAAAGGGTTGCACAGCATAAAGAAGTCCAGGGCCCATTCCTATATAAACATCTAGAAGTTACTGGAATAGCAATACTAGATAGGGAGTTACATGATGTAAAGCTGTCCTATTTGCCCCTACAGTAAAATTGTGGATAACGTTCACTTTTTGGTGTCCTACTTCACTGTGCTAACGTTACCTAACATTTACAAGTCTTCTGAATGGGTCTGTCACTGCTAGTAGACTTAGATGCCACACAAAAATCTACTTCTCACTCTCGCCATGCTAAAAGACTTTTGAAGTATGAAAACAGCCCAGTACCATAAATAGAGTTGTGCCAATATAACATAGCTCTGTATTGTAAATGACTGTATCTTAAAATAAACTTAAACAATTACTGCACTCAAACACGTATCTGCTCACCTAAGAGCAGGCATAGCCTGGAAATGCAGATACTCATTGGTATAATAAAGTATCTTTAAGAGAAGGAAAAACTGCCCAGGCAGCTGGCGTGTGGAAATCACAGCTGCCAGCCCAGATCCTGCTTCAGGCATGACACAAGCAGTGCCATTGATTTAATGGAACTTGTTTGTGTGAATTATGGTTGCCGGGCTCACTTCTAAGCAGAAAACCGAGATTTAACTTATTTTCAGAAAATTGTACGCAAGATTTTTCCCTACCATTGTTTAAGCAGGAAAGTTTATTCAAAGTGCTTTAGAAGAGGGAAAACTAGTTTCTAGAACTGTTCACAGTATTTTGCAATGTACATGTTGTTCCAGTGTCCCTGTTTAATAATTTCTTAAACCTATCTCTGAGATAGCACTTCATATATTTTTCTAAATCGATGAAACATCGTAGAAACACCAGCTGTCCTATTCATGTATCTGTACAAAACAACTGATCCGTGAAAGTATATTAATCAATATCAGAAGCAAATGTTTAATGTTTTCCAACTCTAACACTATATTGATGACCCAGGGAGGGGTCCAAGTTTAAGCCATGACTAATTCTGACTCCGGGGAGTGTGTATTTGTGTGATTCAGCCCAGTTTTATCTTTTGCTCAGCAAAAAAAAATCCAGGCTAACTGACTGGAATAAGGATAGCCACTCAAATTAGCTACCCCAATGATTTTTAAAGCACCTTTTTTGTTGTTGTTGTTGCAGGTAGTCGGGAATCTGCTTTTGTACATGCCATCTCCTCTGCTGGAGTTGTTTTTGCCATCACCAGGGCATGCAGCCAAGGGGAGCTGAAATCCTGCTCCTGTGATCCCAAGAAGAAAGGTTCTGCGAAGGACAACAAGGGCCATTTTGACTGGGGTGGTTGCAGCGATAACATTGACTATGGCATTAAATTTGCCAGAGCCTTTGTGGATGCCAAAGAACGGAAAGGAAAAGATGCAAGAGCACTGATGAACCTTCACAACAACAGAGCTGGAAGGAAGGTGGGTGCCCATCCTATTTTTGTCTCCCTTGGAGGTTCAATGTGGCAGAGATTTCCAAATAGACTGAGTGCAACTGCTTAACAGGGCTCCCTTCTGAATCAGTTCAGCAGTTCCTTGTGTGGGAACTTACGAGCCAGCCCAGATCATTGCAGTATCAGTTTGGATGGAGGTTTTGTTTTGAGCCCAATAGTTATGTATGGAGATGTTTTACTTTTGGTAATAAAGAATAGAAATTCCTATGGGAGTCTGAAGACTACGCTGAAGAAGTTCTTTGACTATTGAAGAGAAAATTCAAAATGGCATTGGATAAAAGCATACTCTCCATCCTTGTGTGGAATGAGCAGCGATAAAATACAATTACTTCACTTTTTTTAAAGAAAATAAATCCAAAACACATGTCCCTCCAAAAGCTGTTGGCCTTGGGGCATGACCTGCTCTAAACAACCCCTCCCCAAGCCATCATATGAAAATACCATTCCTGAATTTCAACAGAAAGAGTTTTTACTTTGTATTGTAGGTGAGTATAAGGAGTTGTTGCCAGGCTTATTACCCACTGCTGGTGCAAGAGCTCAGGAATACAGGCACTAACATTTTGTGGTGGTAGCTATAAACAGAATAACAGATGAAACTGGAATACACTGTTCCATTAGTCAAAACATTCAAAATTTGCTGCATCCACAACATCTGAAATACAGAGAAATATTTTATAGTGCTAGACCAAACACTTCTAAAATGATTCGTAGAGAATTCTTGTTTCTTGTCCTTTGTTTTTCTTAATGTAGGAAGTAAATTGTTCGTATTCTGATCTTTTTTGCATTAACAAGTTGCCCTTATAAGCTGTAAAGTTGTTCTATATTAATTAGTCCTTATTAGAAGAAGAGATGCGATTTTAATAAACTGTACTGCAATTAAGTGATTTTCTTGATATATGCCTCCTTCAGTATTTTTCTTCCACCTGTTTATTACCAGCAGGTGTAATTAATACGAAATATAGATAGATGAGATTTTTCAGTTCTAGGATATGCGTATGCAATACTACAGCTCTATTTATGCTGCTGTCCAAAAGAGACTGTAGTCTACAACACAAACTCCTGTAAAGACTTTACAGGAGTGAATTGGCTCCATGCTGGGAAGTACTTTCTGAAATAGATGAGCATCTTAGAAAGTTAAAAAATATACACTAAGTTATAAGACACTATTGATATTGAGACATTCTCATATGCTTTAGGACCTGCCTTATAGAAAGGGATGCTGTTTTGCACCTGCAGTGTGATAAAACAGATTTAGTTTCGCAGGGACCTCAATACCTCAGCCCTGCCCACAAGCCTGGCTTTTGGATATGGGTAAGACCAGCTGTGCCCTCGACTTTTTCTCACCCCAAAAGGGAAGGTCTGCATTGATAGCTTTCTTTGAAAACTAGACTATTAAGATTTTACTGGTTTATAAATACATTGAATAAATATTTATAATTATCTGTTATTAATCTTACATAATAATCTGCTATCAGTACAGAGACATCACTGACCAAGTCCTGCATCCCTGTGTCCTGCTTCTGCTATTTAGTGCCTCAGTCCAGCAAGTTGTTTTAAATGTGCAGGGGGTTTTAACTGGTTTCTACTTAAAACCAAGCACCCACTTAAATTCTTTTCTGAGCAGAATCCCTGTTTTCCAATAGTAACATTGGCAATGAAGCAGAGCTGTGGGAACTTTAGTGACTCCTTTGGAGTAGTCATATTGCTTACAGGTTGGAAAGAAAGAAAACTAGAAGTACCTTGGTTTTATAACATGTTCTCACTTTATTATTCAATGCTTGACTGAAAGATGACATCCCACTGTACATCAGTCTCACTAATTATGGAGCTTTCCTCTCTCTTCCCTTCCTCCTATGATGCTGTTCCTCTTGTACAAATTCTAAAATGTTCATATTTCATGAACTCTTAAGGCACAGTATTTATAGATCAAATATCCACGTCTTCAGAATTAGAAGTGAATTGTTTTGTGTATATGAACCCACCTATTGTTCTCCAACAACTTACAGATAGCTTAAATGTCTGAGATGAAGCTGAAATGTCTTTAATGCTATCCAGACATTAAATTAATGATGAAGGGGATCTCTCCAGTGCAAGCTAATGAAGCTCTTACTCTAAAAAGATTTATAAGCATTTAAAAAATACCATATTTTATCATTTTTGCATAGACCAAATGCCTAGCCCAGGTACGATGCTTTGCACAGTTTCTGCAAAATCTTTTAATGTGAAATACCTATGAATTTCTGGGAAATATTTGAAACACTATTCAGGGCAAAGGGCAGCTTCGTGAAGGTGAGCTGGAGGGGGTCATGGTAGTGATGTTTTAGCTGGAGCAACGGGGAAAAGGAGTACCTTTGCTTACTAAGGGATTGAATGATTCTACCTATTTCCCAGATAATTTCCTCCTGTCCAGTCTACATCGTAGTATTATGGACCATTTTAATCCTTGGGGTGACGGTCAGGAGCCAAGTAAGGTAAACCCATCAGCCAAACCATTGTGTGTATGGTCGAGTCAAGGAACCAGAGCTGACCAGCCATATGGGGATGACTTGATGTTACCAGTGGGTGTCACTACAGACCGTGATTTGGAAACCCATTGCAGCCTGGCATTACAAGATGAACAGAAAAGGGCTGAGAAGCATGATTACCAGTTTGTTTTACCTGTGTATATTTTACTGCGTTTCTAAACAGGCCGTGAAGCAGTTTTTGAAACAGGAGTGCAAATGTCACGGTGTGAGTGGATCATGCACTCTAAGGACCTGTTGGCTGGCCATGGCAGACTTTAGGAAAACAGGAGATTATCTGTGGAAGAAATACAATGGAGCGATTCAGGTGGTCATGAATCAAGATGGCACGGGTTTCACTGTGGCTAATAAGAGATTTAAGAAGCCAACTAAGAATGACCTGGTATACTTTGAAAGCTCTCCAGACTACTGTATCAGGGACAGGGATGTAGGTAAGCCTCTGTCATTACACGTGGTTGGTTTTATTTCAGACATTTGTACTTTGAAGGTCAAAAATTATCATTCTGTGTGTCTGCGTTAATGTGTGTGTGTGTGTGTATATATATATATATATGTAAGTCCATGCATGTAACCATCAGAAAACAGGCAGGAAGATGTTTTGGAAGGACAGCTCTATACAGGAACCATAGCTCCTCAGTGTCCCTAGATGTATGACAGCCAGTTACTCTAACGTAATTCAGCAGTGTCTTCCAGATGCAGTGGAACCCTGGAGAATCTCCAATGCAGAAGCTACTTTTAGTACAAGTTTGAGTTATGCTTGGAGGCAGATCCACACTGTACACAGCTACATGCATGCGTGTATCACGGAGCTCACTCCAGAGCTTCCAGATGTAACTACAGCAGCCTCAAGTCCCATGATGTCCTTCTCATGCCACCTTCTGTCACATCATTTCTCTTCCATATTGTTGTGCTACTGCTGCAGACTCCCAAGAGACCAGTGTTCTTTATCTGCACATTCCCTGCAGCTCACTGACTGTGGTCCCCTCAGCTGTAGACACACCTCTCCTCGTTGGTAATGTAGGAGGTAATGCTCACTGCAAACCATGCTTGCACCACTCAGTGCAACTGGCGGTAACATTGTGCAAGGCAGCTGGAGGACATGCAGGTGGACGAAAGAACAGAGGTCAGCGGGGCACAGCACAGTGCATTGTGTGACATAGCTGTTTATTCATCTTTATGAGACACTCTTGGCTCCTTCTGTGATAACAATCATGTTTTCTGCCCTGTTGGCAGAGGTAAAGTTTCACGGCTGCTTTTAACAGTGAATTTTTCTGCTTTCGGAGACTTCAACAGGCACACGCTCAGTGTTACAGGATTCGAGGCATTGCCAAGTACCAGGAATCCTTCTAACAGTTCTTGACCCATGTATGGTATTTCCTGATGTGGCAATTAAGAGCTAGCAACCAGAAACAAGAAATTTGGAAAGGAGAGCCAAAGTGAGTAATGTATGAAAGATGTTGTGGAACTAATTAGTAGGTTGTATAATATACCAGATTGCACCACCTATGACATATCCGTACACATCTGGATAGCAATGCAGCTCATCTCTTTTTGGCACTGCTATGTATTTACAATCCAAGTTTACTTGGAATAAGCATTGCAAAACAACTGTACTTAAATAAGAACAATATGTGAGATCCTGGTCATGTGCTATTGACTTCAGTGAACTCAGAATTTCATCCAGTACACTTATATTGTATAGTGTTCCTGGGTACTTGAGTAGTCAAGGTAATTTTAAATTAAATTTATGGCTTTCACAGGTGATACTTCTTACCTGCACAGGCACATAGTGTTCCTTGAATAGTAACTGGTACTTTGAAGTTTAATACTATAATCCAAGTGAATAAATGGGCATACTGTGGCATTGTGATGAGATTGACTTTGCATACTAGAATTTATTCGAAACTTATTTCTTGAAGTTGCCTTTTTTATTGTAAAACCTGTGATTTCTTTCCCTCTACAAAGAGAGACTGTACGTGACCTACTTCTGTGTCAAAAAGCCATGTAATAATCTCATTGTAATAAGCCCAATTTCATCTGTCAGTCTTCTTATTGTGGAGGCAAGTGGACAACTCAGTAGCACGAGAATGTAATAACCTGACCACCTCTTGTCTAGCATTAAGCATTCACAACATTGAAAAGGACCAAAGGAAGATTTTCGGAAGTGTTCAGAATTCACTTAGCTCTGCTTGCATGGATGCTGGAACAACTTTTACTCACAATTTTGTACTTATAATTTGATAGAAATAGAGGCAGGACACCCAGAAGGCTCTCAAAAATCTTGTTGTGCACTTGAAAATTTTGCTACTTGCATGGTCTTACCTTATATTACCATAAATTTATGCTTCTCCAAACCAGTACAAGTGTATCCAGGACTGCAGAGACCTGTTAGAAATCATAAAGCTGTGGAAGAAACTCAAATGACAGCTATACAACCAGAGGTCCCACTGTCACATGTACTCTCTCACCCTGACCCATATGCTTCACCTCTGAAAAAATGCTCTAAAAAACCATCTTGATGGTCTGCTTATACACTTCTCTTAGAAGTGCTGTTGGTTTTAAAATATTGTTATTTGACCATCCATGCAGGCTAGGTTGATTGAAAGCTGTTGAAAGCTTATTGTGTTTTGAATTTACCAGCGGATGAGCAGAGACTGCTTTAGGAAGAGCAGCTGTAGCATGGACATCACAGGCTTGCTGGCCAAGCCTTCATTACAGGCTGTTATTCACAGAGAATATTAAAGCAATGGAATGTCTTCCTGCAAAAGAAAACCTTTTTGAATGGGTTTATTAGAAATTAATTCATATAGAGGAACCAAAAAAACCCCTCTAGGCAATGTTTGAGTGAAGCCTCTTGCTGTAGGGAGACTCCTACTGAAGTGTGCAGGGCAAACTGAGCTCCCCTACACATGTTGAGGTGCTTATGATCATGGAGACTGCATCCCCAAGCGTGGACACCAAGGTGGAGGTGGTGGGTGAGTGGCAGGGTGACACTGGTGAGCATGTTGACTTTTCACAACTGTTCTTGTAGCAGTAAGCCTTTGGCCATGCAGAGGAGCAGAGGCGAGACATGTCTCCATGTAGCTGATCTTGAGATGCTGCAGCAGTCCTGCTCAGGACCTGCCACAAGCACATATGCCATGGGTTTCAAGCCATCTCTATGTTTCTCCTGACACTCACATGGTCCTGGTTTGGGCTCTGTCAGGGTTGGCATAACTGCCTCTGTGCATGGGGTGTGGGTTGTGGATATGGATTGCAGTGGCCGCCTCCACAGGCAGGGTGCTGTGGTTGTGTTGGAGGACACCAGGTCTCCTGGTGGAAAAAGCACTGTGGAGATGCATGTGCAGTGCTACGTGCAGCCCCCTGGTGCTGTGTGTTGGGTGACAAACCATATGTCCAGGGTGACCTGCTTTGGATCCTTCCCAGGACTTTTTCTGTGATAATTTATTTCCCTGGCTGCCCCACACAAACTATTTGCTGAATTTTTGAGATGAATGAGACCAAGTCCAGAGTGAAAGAAAAATGTGAATTTGAAGTGTAGTCTGCAGTGTATTGGTGTTGGGCAAGATGTGTTAGTGCTTGAGGTATGCAGCCCATGGAGGAAAACTAATCCTGGTCTATGTCAAAAACCTTCTCACTGAGGTTAGCCACATACATGCAGTCCCTGTGTGACTTCTTGGCCCGTATCTCCCAATTTATGCATTGCAAACATGTGTGCAGTCCCAGTCCTGTGCAAGCTGACAATGGAACTTGCAGTGACTTCCATTAGGGCAGGTTTCCTCCAAGCACCTTCCAGCAAGGGAGCAGCGCAGTCACCCCAGGAGCGTCGGGAAGCTGAGAGGTTGTGACAGCTGTCGGTGGCTATGGAAATCAGAGTGAGACACATACTTACTCTAAAATGAATCTGGAAAAGCTCTTTTTTTATTGGCATGTGCTGCCTGTCCTTTCCAGCCCTGCTGTGCTGCAGTGTTGTATGCAGGTTCCATGTGAATCTTTCTTGATTCAAAACGTAGCTTCAGAGCTACTTTTCTGTGAATAATCCCCCCCCCCCCATATGGAAGCTTGCTTATTGTTGTTGAGGATTTCACTGCTAGATTTTAGTCAATAGAAGCAGAAGGGGAATTTCTCACATTGTAGAGGAATCAATTAATTTTAGTGCTTTCAGAATAGTAAAAAAATATTTTTTAACTTACTATATGTTTGCTTAAGGAAACAACTGTGCAAACCAAGAAGAAAAGTTTTGATGTACGGTCCGTGAAGTTGGCAGTATTAAAAGCTGTAGATGTTTTGGCAGGCATAATGTTGTGTGTTGGCATGGCAATCCTGAAACTTGAAGCAAAACCAAAGAGGTTGCGTGAAAACCTTCTACAAGTTACAACATACTCCTGCCTCTTAAGTGATGAGGAGATGCGTTACAGGTAGAAGGCAAAGATCAGAAAACCTGACGTATGTTGTTTAGTGTCTTCTGCTGTCTTCATCACCAGGGTGTGTGAGTGCCCCCAAGGACTGCAGTAACTTGCCTGGCTGCTCACTCTCAGTTATTGTTCATTTTCTTCCTCAAGAGAGAGGACGCAGAGATGCTGAAGTTGCTGTTTGAGCTTTTAAAAAATGTTGATTTTGCTTGGAAACTAAGTCTTTAGATGAGCCTTTTTTCTCTTTCATCATGTTCTGTGCATACTTTAGTCTCCTCTCCTAGTGGCATAATAAATGTTGATGATGTATTGTGGGCAGTTTCAGATGATAGTGGCTATTGAATACCTGCTAGGGGCTGAAATAATTTTGGTTTTGAAATTGGTGGCAAACCTCCTGTTGAAACCATTGGGTGTATCCTGTTCAGGTTCTCCCTTGCTGCTGTGCGACTTCCCCAAACATCTGGAAATGAGAACTTTGAGGCTGGTAACTAACCTTTGTCTCTGCTGAAGAATGCAGTCAGACCTTCCTGGGGCAGCTCCTGCACCTCATCTCAGCCAGCGTGATGCCCCACACCTGGCCTCACATGGAGGGGGATGTGGGGTCTTCTTTCCACCCTAGCACCTGGGCTGCATGGCCCCACTTTGCTCCCAGCTGGGAAGGATGCTGAGGCAGAGAGCAGCTTTGCTTTTCCTCCACGGGAGCAGTGATACCTGCCTGTCTGTCGCACAGCAGTGGCATAGGGAGGGCTGTCAGGTGTTCAGCTTATTTCACACAAACCACATGCAGAGAGCAAAGCACCAAGTAGTTTGAAATCTAACCCAAATCACAGTTGTTGGAAATCATTGTTCTTGGTGTGCTGTGTTACACACCCAGGCACTCCCTCTGCCAAGTAAAGCAGCAGGCAGAGCAAGAAAGTTGAGGGGGAGCCGGTGCAGGGAGGTAAGCAGGAATTCACACCAAATTCCTGATGCAGTGTGTTAATGACATTTGCCAGCTTGACCTTTGTACCTTTATTTTCGGTCTTAGGAGAGAGATCAGGACAAGCCCACACAGAAGTGGTTATTCCATTGTATTTTGCCCAGTGTGGGATATGATGGGTATTGCTGTGGGCTAACACAAGCACCAATGCTATGTTCAGATGTCCCAGCTGTTTACACAGGATTACAAATGGAGGAAGCAGGGTTTGGTTTGCTTTTTGTGCCACAGGCTTCCCATGGGACCGTAGGTGTGGATCACATAGCTCTGTATCTTCCTGGCTTATCAGCCTGCCTGCATCACGGGCACCAGGGGCTACTGGGAATTTGTCTACCCCAGTGCACAATGATTCCCAAAAAAGGGATCTGGGAAAGGTTTTCTGGTATCACCACTTCGCCCTGCATGCATATTGGTTTAATAAAAAACACAGTCTGAGACATGACTTAATAAGTGCCTGGGACCACTCGCAGCCTCCGTGGCCAAGCCCAGGCTGGGAAAGACATGAAGTGTCCCTGGTGCTGGGCACAATGGGGGACAGAGGAAGGATGAGTACTTGTATACTGTGAAGTGCTTCAATGCAGCAGCAACGGAGAACAAACCATAAATACAGCATGGGGGGGGAAAGAAAACTGGAATTCACACAGCTTAGATTTTTAATAGTGCCAGCTTAATTTTTATTAATTAAGATTGATTTGCTATTCTGGATCATGAAAATTTGAATTAATGCCTGCACGTATTTTTGTTTCTTTAAGAAGGTAAATTGTTCATGTTCAGTGCACAACTATGACTATACTTCATAAAACATTTCCAGTTACTTTAGTGACAGCAGTCAATATTTGGGAAATCCCATTTTGGCCAAGAACAGAATAACAGCTATAATCGGGTCTAGGGAGAACGTCAGAACAATATTCTTGTCATGGACATATCTGAAGTTGATTTACAATACAATGCATAAGAAATTAGGTGAAGCAATGAGTATTCATAAAATTTTCAGATGTTAACAGCTGTGATATAGATCTGAAAGTAAACCCTAAGATGAGTTCATATTAGATGGGCAGTGCCTTCTATGTGTTATGGCAGCTGTTTGGGCTGAGACATGCCTTAAAGAGCCGTTTTGTGCCATGGGGTGATGGGCAGAGGCATTTCAGCCCCTCCAGGGAGACTGGGAGAACATGACAAGGTGGGGGTATGTTCTTCTACCCCTCCTTCTGTCTACAGCAGACTGTAATTTAGTTTCTTCTAATCTTGGTCAGGAATGAGGAGAAAGAACCCTCGGTGCTTACCCTGGCAGAGATGGGAGGTGGCACAGAGCAGCTGATCTTCAGCTGCCACTTGAACTGGTGGACATGGGGGACATGGGTGGATACAGCAGTGATGCCAAGTGGTTGGGGTGCTTCTGTGCTCACTTGAGCAAAAACCTTTAAAACTACTGACAGCATAGTTACTCTGCCCATTGTGTGCCTTGGCAGCCATCAAATTTAACTGTCCTTTCTTTCCAAGCCCTCCTGTGCCCAGAGGGCTTGCCTGTGCCCTTCCAAGCCCTCCCCAGAGCCCATGAGCTCCCGGGCACCACGAGGGTGCTCTTCTTGGGTGCCCCATTTCACACAGACCTGGAGACTGGGCGTCACCCTCAGAGAGAGTATCTGCTCACTGTAGAGGAAAGAGGTGCTGTGGGAAGATGAAGCAAAGCATGGTGATACTAACAGAATCAGGCAGAACCTTGAAGTACTTTATCCATTTTACTCCAGATCTGATTTCTAGGAGAAAATTGAGAGTAGTTTTACCTTACAAAGAGCATTTCTCTAGTTTGATATTGAGTCCCAGGTGATGTTGAGGGATCAAATGCATTTGCAAATTAGGGCTCCTATACCTATTTTCATGTGCTTTCTGTCCTTCCTTAAAATCCCCCTCCTAACCTTTGCTCTGTTTCCTTTGTAGGGTCCCTTGGGACAGCTGGTCGAGTTTGTAACCAAACCTCCCGTGGCATGGACAGTTGTGAAGTGATGTGCTGTGGCAGAGGCTACGACACCTCCCGTGTCAGCAGAATGACAAAATGCGAGTGTAAATTCCACTGGTGTTGTGCTGTGCGCTGCCAGGACTGCCTAGAAGTGGTAGATATTCACACCTGCAAAGCCCCAAAGAGCGCTGGCTGGATCTCCCAGACATGATGCAGTAGGCTACTGATGCTTGAGGACCACAGCCTCTACCCTTCCTGGGCTGCACAGGGAATGTGTCAGAGGTCTTCTCTACTTATACACCAGTTTTGCCTTTTGTCTTACATTGCGCAGAAGCTGCTGAATAATTAACACAAACTCTGCAACATTTACCTCCCATTTCTGCATGACAGCATTGCTGCAGAGTTGTCTGTAGATAAACTGCTGCAGCCCTGGAAGGACGTAATTCTGCATGCAGCTCTCCTCTGAATTCCTTGTGGCAAGTCATTCTTGCTATCAGAAGCACAGGAAGATGCAAAGATGGGGCATTCCTTGTAAGACCACTGCCACCTGCATGGATGGAGCTTGCTCCTGTGTCTTCCCAAGGATCTTGTGCTGGTCACAGTTGTGCCCTGGCTACTGGCGTGCTCAGGAGTTTGAGCATGAGTTGGTGATTCCTCCATGAGAGACAATTTCCATCTAGGCTGGGTGAAAGGCTTTATCAGAGGGGTGTCTGTCTATCCCCAGAGAACTGAAGTTTGCAATGAAATGGCAAGCGGAGGCGGCCACCTGACGCTACCGTTGTTAGCACCCTGTGGCTTCCCATGGGGCAGAAATTTGCCTATGGAGAGAAGCAAAGGCAGCTGCACAACATATATTCAACCACAGCATATTCATAAACTATTAGAGAGTCAAAACAAATGTCTTTGCTATATATTTGTGAAAACTTACCATAGAAGCTTTTAAAAGGTCATTAATACTAACCGCTGAGGGTGTTTTGTGATCTAAAGGATCAAAGAGGAGAGATTTGTTTCCCAGCCTGGTGAGAGCTGGGTACAGGCCACTCAACTACCTGAGGATAAGGTTTCCTATTTTTCACTTCCTGCACAAACAGAAAAACATTTGCAGAAAGTTGATGGAGAAGGAATTGCCTTGTCTCTGTAAGATGGATGTTCTAAAGATTCTATTATTTTTTATGTTCTTTTAAATTTAATAAATCTATTAAACGTATTCAAAATGATACTTTCCATTCAGATGGGGACTTCAGAATGAGATTTTCTCTGAATACTTTCTGCAAAAGCTTACACCTGCATTGGCTTTTTATGGAGGCAATTACAGGTTGTGCCAGGTCCATAATTCTGGGCGCAGATCAGCACAAGGCAACGAAGTGCTGGAATGATGTTTATGCTCATGAGGCCCAGAAATTGCAGCATTGCTGGAGAGCAGCTGGGTCAGAGAGGGATCAGCCCTCTTTACTCAGAGCAGAGACCAGCAACAGCAGCAAGACAAAAGATGGGTCTTGTGTCTGGAAGTCTAATGAAGCTTTGGAAAAGCACCCATGAAGTGCATAGACAGGCAAGAAAATGAAAAAAATAATGTAGGAAAAGGAGGTTGAAGGAGTTACAGAACATACTGTACATGCAGGTAAGATTCCTGTATGAAAATGAGAAAGAGGAACCTTAGCAGGAAACTGAGCGGATTAAAAAGCAATATAGAAGTAGCATGCTGTGGCAGTAAAGGGAGTTCTCTGGTTATGGATTGTTTGTTTGTTTGTTTGTTTGTTTGTTTGTTTGTTTGTTAAAGAATATTTAAAAGAATGGAGTTTTGCATTCTATGGTCTTGCTAGAGCAGTCGTTTACATCTGAAAGGCTCTGGAAAAAGTTTGTGTAATTCAAATGGGCAAGTCACCTCCAGAAGGTGCAGCTGGCATTAAAAGATTAGGAGTATCCAGAAAGGTATTTATTTGGACAGTAAGATAATATTTTAGTTACTGTGCATGGCATTAATATAATGATCATGCTAGAAGTAAGAATAATCAGCGTTTCTGATTATAAAGCAACTGCTGGTGGGAACAGCCCTGTCAGCGTGTGCAGTGTTTGTAGGTGGACACAGGTTCAGGTCTGGGGCTGGACTATTGGCTTCGTTACTGCTGGCAATTCTGGCTCTGGGCTGGAGAAGTTCACACTTAATTGCATGTAAAGGTGAGTCCCGAGGAGATTTTTTTATTAGGGTTTCATTGTGAAATAAAATCTGCATGTAGTTCACAGCCCGAGCAATATCATGTTTTAAGCCTCAAACTTGAAGACCTTAAAAGCAGCATAATATTTTTAAATTTGTGGTTTTGACAGAACTCTTTGAGGAGTTCACAAATTCACCATGTAATAATGCAGAAAATATTTCAGTGTTCTGGAAAAAAAGGAAGCCTGATTCTTATGAGGGAGCTCATTCTAGGAAATTGAATAAAAGGTAATGAAATCAGACAGCTACTTAACTCCATCACTTAATTAATACATCAGAAAACAAACCCTGCAGTCCCAGGTAAAGTGTTTTGGGATTTTTGCTTTAAAGGTGGAACTTTTATTCCCCCAACCCAGTTCTCCTCCACCGAGGTACGTTGTCTTGCTCCAGACTTCCCCTGATCTCAGAGCTCTGTGTTTCAGTGGTCAGCAAGACCAGGACCACAGTGGTGTTGTGTACCCTGGTCTTTTTTGTCCCTTATCACCAGATTCCCATTGTGATTGGCTGTGGGCCCACCAAAGGTGCACAGCAGACTTTTATTAGGAATTTATAGGAATTTTATATTCCACCCAAGTGCTGTATTAACAAGCTGCAGTGCAATCCCTGCACAAAACCCACTTCACCAGAGGAAAAATCAGAATATTTTGCAATACAACCAGTGTATAACAGTTGAGCTGGCCAATTACTTGATTTTTTTTTTTGCCATAGTTATGATTTTTTTTAAGGAAAAGGCCTCAAGGTTGGCTTTTTACAGCTGTGTATGTTTCTGCTGCTGCTTCCATGAAGGAAGGACTCCTGGGACCTTTTGCCATTTCTTACTGGGAAAAGATGCTCAGAGATGTAAATATTGCTAGGAAAAGCACCTCACTGACCTTCAGCTAATCAAATAAAGGGAGGGTAGGTGTAAAGGGAGGGGAAGAAAAAGAAATCAGGAAAGGCAAAAGAAATAATCCAGTATTTTATTCCAGGGAATAAATTTACTGATGTATTTAGTCATGAGGAGGAAACAGCTGTCCCCAGGTAGATGCTCTCGTGTCAGAACAATGTTAGATGGATTGGTTGCAGGATTCTTTTTTGAAAATATGCAGCCCAATTTTCTTGAGGGAATTCCCTTTAATTTGCTGCATAAAATCAGAATCTAGCAGCAATCTGAAATGTTGTTAGCCTGCCAAGCTTTTGGGGATTGCTTCCTCCCAACTATTTTCTTTTCTAAGAAACATAACCCTAGAAAGCATTGAGCTGGTTTAGGAGAAATCTCATGAATAAAATACAATTTTTCTTTTACTGCATGGAAAATGGGGAATGACTTTGGGAGTGGTGGGGCATGTTAACGCACATGAGTATTACATTTTGAGCTATTGTGGTGTTGCCTTTTTGTTACCTTGCAAAAATATCTAAATGAAATCTTTGCATCTCACCCCTGTGTAACCTTTGCAGAAGTGGAATAGAAATAAATTTCTGCATTTCTGGTACGGTGCTGCACAGCTGCTGAAGGGCATCCAGCTTGGATGCCCAAATCACACTTGCCTTTGGCAAGCAACCAGCAGTCCCTGCCTCCAGGCTTCACACTGAGCCTCTCACTGGACTTGATTTATGGTGGCAAAGGGGAAATGTACATTTTACTTGGAATTAGTGATGATCTGGGGCCAGGGAAGTGTGCTTCCACTAGCAAAAACCAGCACTGAATCCAGTGTTGCAGCACAACACCTACCAACACTCTCTGGCCTCTGTGGGTTTTGCCCCATGCTTGTAGGAAGAACCACAGCCTTCATGGAATCATAGAATCACCAGGTTGGAAAGGACCCATTGGATCATCGAGTCCAACCATTCCTATCAAACACTAAACCACGCCCCTCAGCACCTTGTCCACCCGTGCCTTAAACACCTCCAGGGAAGGTGACTCAGCCACCTCCCTGGGCAGCCTGTTTCAGTGCCCAATGACCTTTTCCGTGAAAAACTTTTTCCTGATGTCCAGCCTAAACCTCCCCTGGCAAATCTGAGGCCATTCCCTCTTGTCTTGTCCCCTGTCACTTGGGAGAAGAGGACCTCCCTCCTCTCTACAACCTCCTTTCGGGTAGTTGCAGAAAGCAATAAGGCCTCCTCTCAGCCTCCTCTTCTCCAGGCTAAACAACCCTAGTTCCCTCAGCCACTCCTCATAAGACTTGTTCTCCAGCCCCTTCACCAGCTTTGTTGCCCTTCTCTGGACTTGCTCCAGCACTTCAATGTCTTTCCTGTAGTGAAAGGCCCAAAACTGAAGCCAGTATTCAAGGTGCGGCCTAAATGATTAACGCCCAGAGGAAGGAGCAGCCTTGCCCCATGTGTAGCACTCGCCTCTCTGAGCGGGGCTCTCGTGCGGAGCAGCTGTACGTCTGCCTGGTGGGATGGCCAGAAGGCAGCCAGCTTGACTTACCTGCCACTCCCAGGGCTCTCTCCTTTTTTGTTCTATACAGGTTACAAAGAGAGTGCCTGCATCCAAATTATACCAGGTTGTCTTTAAAGAAAAAGCAGGAACTGTGGGCATTTGGAGTTTAAAAGCTCCCCCCTCCATAAATCTGCAAACTGAAGATTCAGTTGAGTTATTATTTGCAGCAAATTTCCAGCAGGCTCATCTCTGCACTAAGCCAGAAACTTTCCATCATTATAATCACAAGCTGTGTTTGCCTTTTGATCTAAGCCATGCTGAACTTCACAGGAAACATGTCAGAGGCAGAAAAGCCTAAGGCAACAAACTCTGTCCAATAAAAAAGAAAATCCTTTTGTCTGACTTGCCTGATCTCCCAGATGACTACAATTATAATTAAAAGAGATATTTTCTAGATAAATCCATGGCTCGTTACGGATTACAAGGGAGATGGAGACCAGAAATAGCAGAAGTATAATTGTATAAAGACATTTCTTGAGTTCCTAAAAGTTCCCCATAGTTCAAGGGAAGGATCTGATTCTTCTAAGAGCTGAGCACTCCTTTTTATCCATCAGGTATTAATCCCCTCCAAAGGTCATAATTCACATTATCTTTTCTGACAAAAGCCCAAACTACTACGTTAGTTGCTGACAAAAAAGGACATTGGTATATAGTTAGGAATACACTGATATGTGAACACACTTACGTATTAGGCCAGTTGATCACAGCAATTTGCTATTTGTGAAATGCAGGCTATGTACAGATCAGCTTTGAGAGGTTTTTTTGAGATGGCTGAGAAGCCCAAATCTTCTCAACTTCACCAACCTTAAATAATTGTGACAGTGCCATTGTAAGGTAAACAACCAAACATAAGTAGTTAACAGAGCAAAAGATGCACAGGAGCATCTGTTGTAAAGGTGTTTCTCTGTGGCTGTTCTGGCAACGCAGATACAAACCTGACAACTTGGCTATTGGCCCCTTTCACATGCTGCCCACTGGCAACCCACTACCTCTCATCTCACGCCACATCCCGCACGCCAAGTACTGCAGTGAATTGTTTTGCAGGAATAATGGCCAGAGATGAAAAACCCATGTAGAAACCCCCTACACCACAAACCTCACCAGCTTTGACATTAGCCGCGGGGCACTCTGCTCTTCTATGTCCTCCCTCGGGTTTCATTGTTACACTTCTCCTGGTTTGGGGCTGGCACTTTATCACAGCACAGCAGTGTTTAAAGCTCTGTCACTGCTCACTTCAACAAAAATCTTCCTTCTACACAGACCAGTGTATCTGTGATGAGGAGGGAAAAAAACCCCACAATGTAATGCACCCCCTGCTGTTAAGAGACACTTTCATACCAACTCCAATAATGGAAGTTTTATCTGTTCTCACTCATCTTCTCATTGATAAACAAACAAACTTACCTGCTGGTGGTCACAGTCCCTCAAGCTGTTCAGCATTTTTAGAAAAAAAGGTAACATTGAACTGGTGAAGTGGCATTTTTGACCCACTGCATTGGGTTTATGATTCCTTATCTGGGAGAGGAGCTTGAAAAAAAAAATCATTGAGGCATCTGTAAGGACACACTTTCAATTCTCGACAATCAGGACAAGTCACTTCAATTTCCAGTTCAAATTCTTGATCTTAGAGCTGGCCTGCATTAGCAGAGGTGTCTGCAGGAAACCAACTACAGTGGCTAAGTTACAAATGAACACTGCCTCTAAATCTCTCATGGCACTAGGATAAGGTAAGCACTAATGATAAAAGAGCAGCTCCTCTATTAATTGTGCATGAACTAACACAAACTCTGCTAATGAGCTTCTGGTCTCAAGCAACGGTTTATAATGCTGATGTTTAATCTGTACAGGAAAAAGTTGAAAAGTACTAGTGATGCGATGAAAACTCAGCAAGAAATACATAGGAGCACGAAGGCAACGATCACTCACTGCAGGTAGATCGGCCTTCAGTTCTCTGCCGTTACTTAACTTTGTTCTCTAGGCAGAAAACAAAGCCCAGCGCTTCTGTAGATATTTGAAATAACTGCAGCTTGAAGAAAAGCTGTAAAATATGTGGCCTTTTTGAAAATTTAAATGAGGATAAAACTTTTGTGCAGGGATGGGCATCAGGAGCCCCATATGCCATCCAAACTGCCTGGAGAGCCTAAAGCTGCTTTAAAAAAGTTTTAACTGTCTAGAAACCTTACCTAGACTTCCAGTAAGGGCTTCCCCCTGCTTGAATGCTGTAAGAAAAGACAGCAACACCACTGCTTAATCGTAAAGTTACTAGTGTTTACTCATTATCTGAACCGAAAGCCAAGCCCTTACTGTGGTGAAGCAGATACATTAGGCATGTTTAAGAACATGGAGTACTGAGCTTTGAAGAAGAAGCCAAAAGACAGCAATGCTGCAATACACAAAAGTTTATTTTTAAGTTTTTCTTTTCTGAAGGCAAAATATAATAGAACCTAACATCAATGTATTTTGTACAACAAAACAGTTTTTATATGAGAACAGACAATCCATGAAGAGTTTTTAAGTCTTAGAACTGCTTCCCTTTTTTATCATGCTTTCTTGTGGTCAACAAAAAGTTGGCACAGATGATGTCATGACAGTCAGTCAGTAGGCATGATCCCTCGGCGCCCTCAGATCCTCGTCAGCTGGTGCCACAGACTGGAGGGCAGGATACTTTCTACTTTTTCCATCACAAAATTTAAAGGGGCGAAGAGGGTGCTGAGAAACTGCAAAGAAATCACATGGATACACACTCAGATCAAGATCCAAGAGACAACCCACCTCAAGAGAAGGCTGCCCAATAAGACAAGAAACTCGTGCTGTGCGCCTCTGTAAAACCTTCCAGTGTGATAAAAATGATACCACTCATATATAAAGCCTTTCTGCCAAATTCTGAGCCTTGCATGTATGCAGCTTCTGGATTTTCCAGCAAAGCCCCATTTTCAATGAAGATCAAGGTGATGAACTACTGAAGTTTCCACACAGCTCACATCCTAGATTCAGGCTCATATTGAAACCACAAAAAGCTCAACCCAGCACCTACTGAAGGGGAGGCTTTTTCATAACTGCAGAATCTGTCAGCCCACCTCTCAGAGACAAAAGGTGTGTCTTTAGATTCAGATTTAAAACAATTCTGGGTAATGTATAGATCTGCTACATCGCTAACTGGAATTTATCTTAATCTCTTCCCTCTGTTACAGAACACAGCAGTGTTGAAAGAAGTTTGAATATATTAATATTAGGATGGGCATTTGTGACAAAAATCAAGTGAAGAGAGATAATTTTATCACATGCAACAAAATACTGTCAGTTATCCATCTCAGAACTCAGGTACTCAAAACACTCCCAAAATTTTGGGAGCTACATATTAACTGTGCTTTACAACAATTGCTATTCAACTGCACACATTACACGGATACTTTGAGGCCCAATATGTATCTAACAGAGTACAGTAATATCCAAAGTCAGCCACCTCGAGACTGTGAATCCAGTGGCTTCTAACCATTTATGCTGATGCCACTTTTCTAAAAATAAACAGTTCTGTTTAAAACTGACTGGCAAAATGCTACAAGAGGTTTGTGTTTCAGTTACTGCTCTCTATTCAGCACAAAACATATAAACTTGGCTTAACCACACTGTTCTGTATATGAAATCTGCTTGGCAGGTCAGCACTAAAGCAAATCTGGTGCCAGATGTTTTCTGCTTTTGCCCCAAAGACTCTCCTGAGAGAGCATCAGACTTTATAAGCACAATTAGATATAAACACACTGATGCCCCTTTTCATGTTCTGAATTTGTCCCATATATCTTTAGGCATTAAAGGAGGCAGACATGGGAGTTTGGTCTCCCTGCAATCACTAAAGAGAACTAAACACTTCCTGAGAGTACTTCTACCCATCCCCAGACCAGAACTGTCCTCTGAAAATGTCTCTAGTGCCAAGCTGCAGAGGATGGCTGGGCTTTGTCTCCTCTGGTAAAACAAGGACTGCAGCACAGTGCAGGGTGCTGGCCTAACCCAGCCACACTTCTGAACTGCCAGCACAGCTCCAGATACAGTTCTGGCCTGTGACAGTTTCTCCTCAAAAGAAGCCCAGGCAGAGTTTGGGGCTAGTACAGGACAGGGACAGTTCCCAGGAGTCAGCGAGGATGGGTCCATCCTGGCTCTAAAGGGAGGAGAGCTTAGAGGTACAGAAGTGAATTGTGATGTGCCACCTGCCTTTGGAGCCAGAACATTTTATAACTTAATACAGATACGTCCTTGGTCTCTAACTTAGGCTCCTAAGTATCTAAAGTTAACTATGAAAATTCAACTTCAAAAATTGTTACTGGTCTGTGTGCTGGTGAAGTCCAGCTTTATGTAGCAAATGTATTCATAATTTCAATATCCAACAGTCAGAGACTGTAACCATTTCACAATCTGAAGCAAGAAAATATCTGTGAACAGCTTCATCTTTACAGAGTTGGGCTCCATGCAGAGTTTAACTGTAAAAATGTGTTATGTTTACAATGTTTATGCATCTTAAATGCAATTGTAAGCAGTCAGACTCTTTTTTTTTTTCCCTCTTGGACATGTTTGCATACAATACAGACAAAACATCATGGGTAATTGTGCATCACAGGAAAACCAGGTAACACCAAGACCACACCATGAGTTTTGTCATAAACACAGGTTGACATAAAAACTTCTTATAACTGAAGCTGAATGGAGTATTTCAGTTGTAGTGCTAAAGTTCAGTCTATATAATAGGACTCACAGCTGAATTAATATAACACTGACCTACCTAACCTTAGAGTTTGCTATTACTACTTCAAGTGGCTTAGCCCAAGTAGAAACATTCCCTCTGGTTAAGCTGTGAACTGTTCAAATACATGCCTTAAATTTTGCCAGATGTAAAAGGCTCACTAAAGGATATTTTCTGCTCCTTGAGTAGCATTTGATCTATGTGGTACACTTGGAGCACCGTATCTACTCAGAAAAAATTCAGCTTTGTATCCAGTGCAAATCACATACTTGTTAAATCAATGAAACAAGAATAATTTGCCTGACAGTAAGTTTTCTTGCAGTTTATAGCAATTTTGTTGCTGAAGTAGTCAATTCCATCTCATAACAAACTCAGCAAATAACCTGTAACTTAAAATGATTGAAGTTTTTCTTCACCTAGAAAATTCACTGGTCTACGAAATGCATTTAAATTCATGGATACCGAAGCCTGGCTTCACTTAAGTCCAAGTAAAACAGTTGCTGACAGCAAGAGGATCGGGATGTCATCTGCTCTCTTCTACAAGGCATGTAAACAACATTCATGTTGGCACTATCTGGCCCTAGGAATGCTCGTGGTGCTGCTGTCCTCAGACACACTGGCAAATGCCTATGGCAGCAGGCAGGAAGGCTTAGTCTGCACGATACATTGTTTTATTTTTATTCTTTTTTTTCCTTTCCCTTTGATAATGACTTTTTTGTTACCACATGGAACAGAAAAACAGTGTCAGTAGTAGAGTAAGAATTCAAAGTGGCAGAACTGGTGAGATGAAACCTGTAAAAGGTTTGATATTATTTTTGTATTTTAAAAGAAAACTATCAGCCTGGCTATTTCAAGGCTAGGAAAGCAGCTTTCTCAAAGCATCTTCTGAACAGCGCCATTTGAATTAAACAGATATGCAAAATTATCTTTGTAAGCTTTTGTAAGCCACCATTCTTTGTTCATCATACGAAGCAGACAAGCGCAGGAACAAGGCTAACGGGGACAGATCTGAGGTCATTAACTGTGACAGTATCAGAAAACTGCAGATTACATTAAGAGAGCTTCAAAACAAGGGTCATGCATTTCAACGATTTAAGGGAAAAAAACCAACCCAAAATAAAGAGCCTTACAAATAAGTTTAAGATCATATGCCCGAGTTACACACTGTCCTCCAGATGCCTACATACACACTCAAGAAACAAGATAAAGTAGTAACATTTCACCTACATTTCACCATGTTTTGCTGATAAAATGGTATCTTTTGCTACAGTTCATCTAATTTTCCATTTTCTAGAGCTAATGAATGAATATTCTTGATGCAAGTACTGTTGCTGTACTCCTATCACTCACAAGCCTGGGTGGTAGAAGACGTGGTTCACCTATAAAGGGGGTCTATTGCCATTTACAAAGGAGTTTGAGGAAGTATTTACAATCCAAAATTTCTCAAAGCCTTTCAGCCTTGCCTCCTCCACCCACCCCTTCAATCAAAATCACCAAACACAAGGCCAGGAGGTTATCTTGGAAACACAAGATCCTCAAGAGAGACAAATATATTTGAGAAAATATATTACAACAGAGGATATAACAGAGGATTTCTTGGAGAAGGAGACATGGGGTTTTGTTCTCCTAGAACTCTTCTGTAAGTAGATTTTTCATATCCTCACACACTGGAGCACTGATGTTCTTGGTTTTGTAAAGAAAAAGAGTGTGGTTTAGCATAATTCATGGCCTCTTCCTCTCATCCTCCACCCTTTATTAATACTTGGTGAATTAAAAAAGCAGAATTAACACAGACTTCCATGGATGCAGTTCAGAAAAAGTTATAAGGAAAATATTGAGGCTACTTCCTTTGTGGCAGTTTGGGGAAAGTAGGTAAAAATTTGCCCTGGTTAACAGGACCCTCTGTTTCTGCTCAGATGAAGTTTCTACTGCACTGGAAAGCATGGCACAGTCATTAAAAATGGAGAGGTTCTGCAAACCATTACTACTTTATGTTACTGGATTGCATATGAAAACACAGATACTCCCTTCTCCCACCAAACCTTTCTTGGCAAAATCACAAGAGATCTAGCCTAACAAAAGAGCTATATGAATTAGAGAAGATAGATGGTAGTGTGTGTTACTGATTAGCTCCCTTAACAGTTGTTCAAATGTCTCACTGCTCAGACATCTCTCAATGTTTTATTTATACTGCTGAATATGCAGAGATTTAACACCCAGCAATATCTACCTCAGCTCTTCCTGTATCTTTATCTTTTACTAGAAGTGAGCAGCAGCAGAGAATACTCACAGCTTTTGCAAAGACCCCCATAAGCTCTGGGAACTGATGTGTCAGGAGGGCCAGCATTGCTGTGAAAGAACATAGTCCGGCAGTGAAGAGGATGAAGAAGGGAAGCTCTTTCTTAGGATAAACTGAAACTTCATGAAATGCTGTAGAAAAAGAGATGGGAAAGGAGATGCATTATCCATAAAAAGACCCCAAACACCAACCAAAACCAAATCAACATTCTTATCTGGATCAGAGACACCCAAAGATGCTTTTGAAGGAGGAAACACCCAGAACGTCTGAAACATCTAAGGTCAGCGTTGTTGTTGTGTTGATCACCTCACTGCCAAATAATTCTCATTTAATTATCATATTTCTGGCTTATTCTAGTACTATGTATGTGATACTTATGCCTTTCTTGTGTCAGCACTAACTACAACACAGCTGTGAAATAACTAACGCCAGAAAACTAACCTACAAATACAATACTCAGGTTTTTATGCATGTCACTGACAGCCACTGACGTGGCTGCATGTTAGCCAATGCTGATACAGAGAGAGCACAGAAATATGCACCTGGGAGCAGTGGTGAGACAGGCCTTGCAGAAGCATGGTCGTACATCAGTAAAACTGCAGCCTTTGTAACAGTTAAGGGTTTAAGCTGCAGAATCAAGAAAGTTATCCTAAAAGCAGGACATATAAACATATCCTTTAAATTCAGAGTTGCAGAATTCTCTGTATACTCATAACAATAAAGCAACTTTTGAAGTGTTAAACATTGAAATTTAAATTAACAGCAAATTTTGAAGGTTTTTGTTAGCATATTAAAAAAAACCAATACAGATATTTTCTCAACTCTGGTACCAAAAAATGCTCACTGGCCTTTGGAGAAAGCAGCACTGAGAAGACTAAAAGGATCAGAAGTAATGAGTATTTTAGTGGCAGAACATACCCCTTAGACTTTTACTGTGACTCAGATTCATTGTGAAAATTTGGCTGCATTGGCAAAAGGTCTGGTGAATACTTATCTGTCTGCTTCACTCATTCAATCCATACAGTCATGATAAATGTAAACTCTGAAACATTTTGTTTCTCCTACAGGATCAACCACAAGGCTTCCCATATACTCAAATTCCATGACTATTTATACACACAAAAAATTATTCTTCCATTTTTTCTACCTACTTTGCATCAGTGACCATCTCTTTTCTCATTGTACTTGAAGACAACACAAAAACAGGGTGATCCAGCAATATGACAATATTCTTGACTATATTTATCTAGGAGTGGCTTCCAAAACCAACAGCAAGAATTCGTAAAAGTTCAAGTTAAAATATTATGAACAAAAAATATGTATTGTTTTTTGGGTCTGCTAATTAATTCAGTTTAAAAAGGAAAACTCAGATAATTTGCAACTTCTACTTGATTTAAGTTTATATTTAAGATTGGGAAATACCAGATCATGGACTTTACAAGCCTAAGATTTCTTGTGCTCAGTTTTTTGCACTTGTTTTTTTTTGCACAGGCTCAAACTTGTTGTTTTGGTCTGTCCTCCAGTCATGGCAAAAGCTTTGTGATTGATATTTTGAATTTAGATAGCTTATTAGATCTCAGTGTTCTGATATAATTCCAGATGACTCTTCTTTAAAGAACACACACAATTAAAGGGTGTGGGCAGGTATGCAAAACCTCTCTATCTGACCTGTGTCTGTCACGGTATGTTAAACCCTTCCCTACTCAAACCCAAGAGATTTTGCAGTGAAAAGCATTTCCCATAACTGTCCAGGACAGAACATGACTGTCTGTATATGCTGTTAAAGAGTCCCTCGCTACTAACATTTAACAAGAATGATTAGCTCTGCATCTAAAAAGAGAATGCTGAGCTATTCTGCGTGACTTAGTCATTCCTAAATCTCCTGACACTCCACCCTCCCCAGCTCAGCATCCCTCTGAGTAAAGTAAGCAGAGTACTCTAGAGGTGTTGTTATAATTAGGATGATTATAACGGGGTGGGGAGATACTGTCAGTTGCCAAGGATTTCTGTGTAATATCAGTGAGAATGTACAGTGAAGGAGAGACTCAGAATAAGTGGATTTTCGCTGTATTATTCTCACCTAAGGTTTACTTACATAGGCTTATAAAAAGTGGCAACACCTTTTTTAGGTTCTGAATGGAAGACTACAAAGAGTGCAAATGCCCTCAAAACCAGCCTTCACAGCAGAATCAGATCACATTTTACTTTTTTTCCTAGAAAAGATTCTCTTTATTCCTTCTTCAGGATAGATAAGGTGAGAGAAGAATCACCTTCCTTGGATCAACTTGTATTTGCCTCCTCTGCCCTGGCCCTGCAAAGCGCTCTGCACTTCCTTGTGTTCCACTTGTGCTCACACAAAGTCCCAGCAACTTCAGTGAGAAAACATGGGAATGAATCGTAACTTTGCAAGACTGGTTGCTCTGGCTCTTCCTCTGCATACTTGTGCTCTGCTGCATGAACTGCAAGAAGTCCCATTAGCTTGGACTACAATGCTTCCCAAGGGCCGTATCTGTCTTTACACCTGTATCTTGTAGAGCACTGGGAACACTGTTGGGACTTCACTAACACATAACATAAACATACATAATAAATGACTAAGGTAATTTCACATCAATCTCTTTGCAACAGCATACACATCATCACATGAAGAAAACAATTAATGCTGCTTTTCAGAAAACGTCAGCATAACCTGTCAGAATAACAGTTGTGTTAACAATCCAGACATCCTCAAGCAGGTTGAATCTTGCCCTGGAATTTAAGTAGCTAGCGTGTCTACAAAAGACTAAGAAGGCTGTGCCACTGTGCTTTTGGTTTGATGGGATGTTACCTTAGATGAAAGATCAGACATATTTTCCAGTGTCTTGTCAAGACAGAATAGCAAGATCAAACTGATTTAGATCTCTTCAGTAGTCTCTTTCCCTGTCCCTACATTGTCAACAACAATAGAGGCAGTTAATCGTTACGAACTATAGCTAGGAGCTGCTTCTTAAATCATCCAGAGAGCTCCAGAGACTCACTGTCAACTTGATTATTCTAATCCTGTGTATTCAGTTTAAAAGGCATCATCAATGGAGAGCAGTTTTGCAAGACTCAGGTAAACAATTTTTTATGTCAACAATAACAGAAAAATTGAACATACATGGTAGTAGTTCTCTATCTGCAGTTTCTGTACAAATAGGGTAAGGGTAGAAAAGATGTCCTTTTTCCAGTGGATAGGGGATCATTCTGAAAGCTGAAAAGAAAACACCATACACATATTACTGTGAGCGTGGCAGTCACTGGACGTACTTAACTATATCTACAGGCTTGAAAAGCAAACATAGACAAAACATAACATTTACATCTGTTCGGAAATAACATATAAATTGTTTAACGAAAAATCCTAAAATATAAATTGACACCTTGCTTTTATTCCTGCGAACACTTGTTTATTTTTATTCTTGTGAGAAGGTTCACCAGTTTTAAGTGAGCCCATGTTACAAGTACATACATAGAAGTTTATTTGATCAGAACCCATTGTAAACTTACAGTTCCATAGTTTAATTTACATTTTGTCTTAAGCTTTTAAGCTGCACAATTTTAAAATTTCAGGGGAAAGAAGTGCATGGGCTGTAACAGGTACAGCCCACGAAAAAGACCAGCCAACCTTGTGAGTTCAGGCCAATACTCACAACCTCTGTGCGTAAAGCATTAATAGAAGTTTTGAATGGAGAAGAGCACACGACTTTTTTTCCCTATCACATTCCAGCAAACCAGGTAACACTGATGACTCAAGCCCAGAGAATCAGTTTTCCAGCAGAGTCATGTTTTCATTTTACATTTGGCAATCAAAGATTAATACTGAATTATTAAAACCAGGTTCCTCACATGCATTCTTTTTAAATGTAGAAGATCAAGTCAGGTTTCCAATATAAATCTTCAGGTCATGGATTAAATAAAACTTAATCTTATGCATTTTTTAAATTAAAAATAATAACAGAGAGGGAGGGAAATGGATTACTAAATCTGGACGGTGATGATGTAATAGGCCATCTGAGTGTGATTTATGGAAACATCAGAATACTTGACTGAATTATAGCTTTGCAATCGAGGCATCCTTTTCCATTATCCTATATATTATTCTCACTGTTAAAATGTCATCAACATGTTATTCTCACTAGTTCTATGAACATCAGTCACTGAAGCAATATTTTCCTCAACAGATGTCCTAGAAGCACTATGTATTTTAGATGCTAGGGACAGCCCACGACCACGTGATTACACTCCATTATCTCTTGCTCACAAGGCAACTGAAGAGTTAGTTTAAAATACATGATACCCCTATATCTTCAGTTCTGTATGTGCCATTTAAAATAACATTAGCTTTACTTTTTTTTGTGCAATTGTAGAAGTGTATTTATTCTTGATTACTATGCTTTAAACAATAGTAAATAAGGTAGAAATCCTCAAAGATTGCAAACCAACCTGGCGCTGTAACACTCTTCCAATATTAACTCCCCCTTCCATAACACCCCAAAAAGCCAAGTATTAATACAATAATCCAAGATTTGTATGATCATCACATGCAACAAACAACTTGAGTGTCTAAAAACATATGTGGAGGGATGTTCAATGTTCATTGCTTCAAAATCACTGACACAAGTGTCTCCTTGCAATCTGGTTTAATATTTAAACAGACAATCAAACTTCCTCTGCCTTACCCTAAATCACAATAGTATTAGGATTCTAATCAAAAGAAAGCGGGATTGTAAAGCTGTTACAAAACAAGTGAAAAATCCCTGATTGGATTTAGCTGAATCTAAACTGTCATCTTTGATGGGAGACCAAATATGGACTATTTACATCAAAACAGCTTATTTAGCGAAGTTATCGGCCATGGCAGGAAGTGCTCTGGTTCATCTGTACCAGTTGGTGCTTACATAGGTACGTCTCTGCCTTACTCTTACAGTATTATCTGATCCTATTTTACATTAATCAATTAGGGTAGCAGAGAGGCAACCTGCTGTTCAACCCTTTGCTCATAATAAAAGCTACCATAATATTTATGTAAATATACCCTAGTAAATACTAGTTTCTTCTTCTTCATGCAAACACTAGGAAACATGACACAAGTTTAGAAACTGATAGCGATGAACAGTCACCTCAGATCCTTCTGAACTGTGGCTACACTTGAAACTACAGACCACCTGTAAAGAGCAGCTGGACCAAACCCAGAGCAATATTTCGAGTGTTGTCACTTGGGCTTTTTTAGCTGTACTATGACTGAAACTGTATTTTGAGGAAAATGAGAAAAGAGCAGGAAACAACCAACATTCCAGTTTGATGACGATCATTATTTTTATAACCTCGCTTTTCTCAATTGTTGAATGCAATCTGGGAAAAAACACTCTGTGAGGATTTTGGAGCTTTAAAACATCACAGCGACATTTCTGCATAAATTCTGTTAGAAGCAGTCTTAATTAGGAGTGACCTTATTCTCCTCAGAAGCATTCAAAATGTACTCCCCAACTGATTGATTTGATGTACTTAATTCTGCCTAATTCCCACATGGTCAGAACTGAACAGTGTTTACATGTGGGCATTAAATTGCTACATACAAGCTACTGAAGTTATATTTGTGGTCATCTAAGCACACTGACAGAATATTACACTTTGAAGACATGGAAAGTACATAAATACCTAGAAAGAAAGAGAGGGCGACTGACCATTTGTTGTATGTAGACTACTGATTAGAAGTAGTATTTAATTAAATTTAATTTCTTTGTCATGTTTCTATTGGTTTTAACTTATAATTGTGCAGAGATGCCAAGGAAACCTTTTCACATTAAGGACATAAGAGTGACATAAACAGTTCACTACATCAGTAAAGAATATTACCCAAATTAAGATACGGCCCAAAAGGTATGATTATTGGCGTAGATACTAGTGAAACCATTAAAACCATGTGAGCCTCTCTGTGAGAGTAAAATCTGCAAAAATCTTGAGGACTGGTGCAGTGCTCATCATTCTCTGAAATCAGTGAGCAAAAAGAACTATGGATTTTTCTTTAGATGTTATGCAACAATAATAACTCACATCTTTACAGGCTTCTATATAAATATCAGCTAATAAAGTTCATATTCAGATTGCTGTGGAGGTAATAAGGAGAGGGATCAGTTAACGTAGTTGGATGGAAATGCCCTACACTGTGTTCAGGCACAGATGACTAGATTCCTTACGTGGTAGGAGGACCACAGGGCAGCCAACCTCCTGTGCCAAAATCTGGTCCTTGTAAATAGCCCCTTAGGGACTCTCTAGCCTGAGAAAGCTAAAGAAGATCATAGAATCACAGAATCATAGAATAACCACGTTGGAAGAGACCCACCGGATCATTGAGTCCAACCATTCCTATCAAACACTAAACCATGCCCCTCAGCACCTCGTCCACCCGTGCCTTAAACACGTCCAGGGAAGGTGACTCAGCCACCTCCTTGGGCAGCCTGTTCCAGTGCCCAATGACCCTTTCCATGAAAAAATTTTTCCTGATGTCCAGCCTGAACCTCCCCTGGCGGANCAGTGCCGAGTACAGAGGGAGAATAACGTCCCTGGACCTGCTGGTCACACCATTTCTGATACAAGCCAAGATGCCATTGGCCTTCTTGGCCACCTGGGCACACTGCTGGCTCATGTTCAGTTGGCTGTCAACCAACACCCCCTGGTTTTTCTCCTCCAGACAACTTTCTAGACAGACTTCTCCTAGTCTGTAGCGCTGTTCAGGAATCCCTGCCAAATACTTCTCCATAATGATTGGCTAATAAGCCTTGGTCTAAAGGACTTCTGCAACCATCTGGAAGAGAAGAAACATGACATGGAAGCAAACCACTGAATGTAAGCCATTGGTAAGGAAGCTATGACAAAGAAAATAATAGTCTGGGAGAAATTACAGGTACAGTGCAAGCAGGTAGGACAGAGAACAATGCAGCAGAGCAACCCCCAGGTGGCAACTCTATGGATTACAGAGCAAGGTGTTCTGTATACCTAGAAATAATGCCACTGCTTTCTCAGGGTGCCTACATTGTAAATTAGGCAAGTTGTGACCATTTCATACAGGACTTAGACAGTAATTCACTTTCACAAAGGAAGTTTTAAGTGCATTTCTGTAGGAATCATCATGGCAACTATATCACAGAATCACAGAATCACAGAATCACCGGGTTGGAAGAGACCCACTGGATCATCGAGTCCAACCACTCCCACAAAACACTAAACCATGTCCCTCAGGACCTCGTCCACCCGTAACTTAAACACCTCCAGGGAAGGCGAATCAACCACCTCCCTGGGCAGCATATTCCAGTGCCTAATGACCCTTTCCGTAAAAAACTTCTTCCTAATCTCCAACCTAAACCTCCCCTGGCGGAGCTTGAGGCCATTCCCCCTTGTCCTGTCCCCTGACACCTGGGAGAAGAGGCCAGCTCCCTCCTCTCTACAACCTCCCTTCAGGTATTTGTAGAGAGCAATGAGGTCTCCCCTCAGCCTCCTCTTCTCCAGGCTAAACAGCCCCAGCTCTCTCAGCCGCTCCTCATAAAGCCTGTTCTCAAGCCCCTTCCTTTCATAACAAAGCCAAATGAGAACAGCAAATGGAGTAAAGAAAAAATAACAGTATATTAACATATACTGGGGCTAAAAGACAACAGAAGAAAGCAGAGCAGAAAAGGGGAACAAGATTCCAGTACAAAAAATCTACATTAAAAAGGTTCACAGGACTCATTCTAAATGGCACTTTTTAATTCCCTGGAACCAGAAAAGAGCATAACTCAAAGATAGCATAAGTTAGGTTAGAAGGTTACTTTACAACTCCATACTCCTACTCAAAACAGAGTCATTTTCAAAGTCAGTTCTAGTTGCCCAAGGCCACGCCCAGTTCAGTTGTGAGTTATCTCTGGGGATGGAGATCCTGCAGCCTATCAGCAACCTGTTCCAAAGCATCACCACTCTAATGCTGAAAATATTTTGCTTACACCTTAATAAAATTTATCTTCCTGCAGGTTGTGTCTATTGCCACTTGTCTTTCCACTGTGACCTTCTGACAAGATTTTGTCTCTGTCTTCCATATTATCTTTGCACTAGGTGGAGGAAGAGAGCAGCTGGATCCCCCCTTCACCTAAGCAGTGAAGTTCACTAAGAAGTTCACACTAAGAAGTCTTTTCCAAGTTGAATAAAAGCAGCTTACTTGGTGTCTTTTCCTACTTCACATGTTCCACTCCCCTACACATCCTAGTGGTCCTCCACTGGACTTCGGTTTGACAATTAAATATTTATGACTACTATAAAACAAAACATTATTTTTTCTTGGTGATGGATTTTCTTCCTGTTTATAAAGCACTTTCCTAATTTCTCAATACCAAAACATTCAAATAATGACAAACAAGTCTCTAGAAGATTGAAATGAGGAATGTAAAATATTAAATCCCTTATCCATAAGTAAAGGAATATATCACAAAGAAGATGGGTAATTCTGTTCTATGCCTCATAGAAAACAAAATCCAAGACTTCAGAACCCTTTTTCCTCATTAAATGAAGTCTGTATTTTCAGTTTTAACTTTAAATATTTCAATGCTGGTGAGAATATAACTAACCTCCATAATTCCCACATACCGTACTTTATACAAAGCTATTATTTTATCATAATATTCAATAAAAATAATTTATTACCTCCTTTATAAGAAATAGAATTACTTACTGCCTTCCCATGTACAGTGTAAGAGATTCAATGCCCCCTCTACTCTTTTCCAGTGTTGAAGATGAAAGAAAGCGTAAGCTATTGCTTCACTGTCCCCTCTCTTCAGAATATGTTCAGGGGGCAGAATTAAGCTTTTCATTTCTAGTAGATACTGCAATAAAAAAGCAGAGCACAGTTATTTCAGAAGTAATAAAAAAATACAAAAAGCTGCCTGCAATTCTATAATGCACATCGAGAGGTCTATTTCCCTAAAGAACTTTCCCTCATAAGTGTTTCATCAAATTTCTAATACCACCAACTGCACTTGAAGATAATTACTGAATTATTCCCAAAGACTAAGATAGGCTGACAGATGGTTAATGTTCTGTAGTAGGAGGACTACAGAGAAAATGAGATGTCTGTCTTATCAAAGGAGACATAAAAAGGGCTCAAAGCAGAAAAGATAATCTAATTACAGGTCCTTTTTAATTAAGTGTTTATTATAAACGCACACAGTCTTTCTACAAGGATTTCTACAAGGTTGCTTTACTGCATCACCATCAGCTAGTTGCTAGGTCTATGAATACTCAAGCCTGGCAGCTCCTAAGTGGCTACCAACAAATTACAAAGTAAAAAAGAAGCTACAAAATTTAACAAATACACTGTTTCCAGGGAAAATAAGTACTGGATATTTAAGCTTTCTACTCCAAATACTGAAAACATCATGAAAATAAAAAGCACCACTGACTAAATCCACAAGCCATTCTTGCTGTTACTGGATCCTCTGTAACAGAGGTGCATGAAAAACACAGAGGGGCCAAGTCACAGAAGACCAGTACGTTATTCAAGCAGGTGGTTTTTCCTCCCTCCCCAGCCCATGAACTAGACCACCACTAGTTCAGCAGACACTATTTATCACTCTTCTTACTACATTCTTGTTAGCAGAAGGGAAAGTTATAGAATCACAGAATCACAGAATCACCAGGTTGGAAGAGCCCCACCAGATCATCGAGTCCAACCGTTCCCACCAATGTCTAAACCATGCCCCTCAGTACCTCATCCACCCGCACCTTAAACACCTCCAGGGAAGGCGAGTCAACCACCTCCCTGGGCAGCCTGTTCCAGTGCCTAATGACTCTTTCTGTGAAGAATTTTTTCCTTATGTTGAGCCTGAACCTCGCCTGGCGGAGCATGAGGCCATTCCCTCTTGTCTCACCCTCTTGTCCTGTTATAGTTGAGGAGTAAGATATAGATCCCTTGTTGTCATGCTTTACAGGGAAGGGAATGACAAGACAGAAATCACAGGCTGCCCAATCTACTCCTGATTGTCAGTTCTCCAAGAAGTGTAACTTTTCTCAGATGCACTGACTGCTCCTTAATAGCATGAAGAAACAGTCACTCTCTTCCAGGATGCCCAAGAGCAAACGTTCTCCCCACCAGACTATTTGAGTTAACATAAGGGGCAGCAAGTGGGTCAGGCAGTAGTCTGTGAGGCACCAATATAAGGTTCAGAAAGGAAATTTACGGTTAATCATAGGCAGAGAGTGAACATGCAACCCCTCCCCTCCACTGACGCCTCTGTGCCTACATACTGGTCTCTGCTTTGTTCTGGAAGGGGGAGGACTTAAGGACTGACGGCAACTGAGTGCAGGCACCCAAGAGAAGGCAACCTGACAGCTGAGGTGAAACAGAGGTGTGGGGTGGTGTTAACCTTCCACAAGTCTTGTTAAAGACTGACTTTTGTGAACAAGAGAGTGCAGGTCATGCTTGAATTCTTGCTCAGTTTGTAAGAAAGGAGGGCAAAAAAGAAATCAGCCTCGGGGAAGAGGAAAGGCCAGAGGGAAATGGGGACAAAATACACTGATGTCAAGGAGAGCAACCTAGAGTTAGCTACCCCTTTGCCTGAAGGAGCCTGGAAGGAGCTAGCAAACAGGTAAAGGATTTGAAGAGATCAAGATCAAAGCAGAGAACTGCCAACCCTGGGAAACAGATAAATACTTCAAAGAGGAAAGAGAAATCACGTTTCTGATGCAGGTAACAGTATTAAAGGAGGAGAAATTGAATTAGCAGTAGGAATAATCTGTGTGATACTTGGATTTTCCCTAAAGCCTTTCAGAAAAAAATTGAGAGAGCTGCAGAGCAGATGGATTAATGGAGGAAGCTGCAATTTAGAGGGCAGGACAGGGGATTAAGAGTGGCAGAGAAAACAGAATAAACTGTTGGGAGGCAGCTGCCAGGCTTACAGAGATACAGCAAACATTCTTATTCACTGCTCCAATGAATGTGCCACCCTTTTAAAACATGTTATACCAATTGAGCAGAAAAGAATACAGCTGCAAGAGCTGCAGGTTTCTATGTTTCATTAATTTAGGATGTAATGTTTTCACTTTTTGCTTACAAAAGGTCTCAATATATAAATATTTCAATCAAAGAAAAAATAAAATCAACCCCAAAGCCATGTCACTATTTGTAGAAAAAGAATAAACAGAAAGGAATGTCCTATTTTGAGTAACACTGAGATGAAAATACGTTATTTTGATTCTTATGTATTACTTGTTATGAGTGATTAAAAACAAACTGATTGGAAATACAGATGGAAGGATATACCTGGACACTTGCAAATCATTCTTAGTCCTCAGTCAGTTGTATTGACTTTTCAGTCTGCATTTTTCTCAGTTTCAAACCAAAAAAACTATTTTTAAAAGTCCCTCAGGTAAAAAGGTGAAACATTCCTCCCTCATTACTCTATCACAACTACTTTCTAAACCAAAACATTCACAATCCAGTTTGGTGATACTCAAGAAAACCCACATATAAAGTTGATGGATGGCTCAGGTCTCATTTGGGCCTCATAATAGTTTCTGGTTTATGCATAAAGGTCAGCCACATCTTTTGGGCATACAGGCTGTCAATGAATTTATTCTGGATGCATTTCCAGCAGAAATGCTAATTGTACAGAGCCCCAGAAGGACCTCATCTGGAACACTCTCCACAGTTCTCATCAGGCACTTTCAGAAACATAAAGATCAGATTCTACAAGAACAGAGGACAGAGAACAGAATAGAGCTAATCAAAGAAATGGTGAGTCTGCTTTGTGGGCACTTGAAGGCCTCCATCTATTTAACCTCTCTTAAATAGGCATAACAGGTACCAAAAAGGTGCCAAGCTCTAGGAAAGCCTTGATTATCACAGAAGGAGAGGTATGACTGTCCATGAAAATTAGGATGGTCCTGATGTCCTAGAATATCATGTCCATTTGTACTTTCAAGGAGAGTTTAAGAGCCTGAAGGGCACTCAAGTTCCTGAAGGTTTTGCTTACAGGGCTCAGGGTTTGCTTAGAGGCAGCAGAGCCAAGGGCAGCCCTATTTTATGGTAACTGCAGCCTACTGGCACTCAGATACTTGACAGGAAGGACTGAGCCCCAGCAACCTGCTGCATTTCTAGCAGATTATCTATGAAATCAACACAGTCCCCTTGAAAGATTCTGGATTGGGCAAACAGATAAATTGCAGTGAAAGGCAATTACTGAAAAAAAAAATCTTCAATAACTGACCAATAAGATGCAGCCCCCATAGTGCTCATACAATGTGTGGATCACAGTCCGGATGGTATTCTGCTTGCAACACATGCCTCCAGCTCTTAGTAAAAAAGTCAGCTAAGGACTTCTGATTGTTGTTTCCAAGAGGCTGCTACTGAGCTTAATCAAAGACACTAGACAGGTACCATTTTCTCTTCAGCTACCAAAGACTTCAGGGTGGGAATCTGATTATTTACATCTCAACACTGCCAAAGGTCTCCAACCAGAGCACAGCCCTTGTTGTTACAGGACTAATATGAACACATGATCCTATCATATCACTAAAATTCATACCAGTACCAACTTCATATTGCTTTACAAGAAAATAGACTCCCTGTTAACTGTAACTCCCGATACACTGGCATTCTCTCAGATTCAACCACAATCTTCAGTATTTAAGTAATAAAACTTTACCACCTTTTCAACAGTTTGCATATAGACTCACTTGTTAACTGTAACTCCTGATACACTGTCATTCTCTCAGATTCAACCACCTTTTCAACAGTTTGCATGCGCAGGGAAGATGGGAGACTCTGAACCCAAGCAGGGTTTCACTTCAGAGTGACAGTCAGATAAGAGCCTAAATAAGGAACTTGGTGAAGAACTAGCCATCATGAAGGAAATGGAGGTGGCAAGCCCAGTACAGCTCCAACTGCACTTCTTTATCAATGACAAATAAAAGTTTAACTAGAACAGGCAATAGCATGTTGCTACCATCTGGGGTTATCATGTTCCTTTAAAAAACAAAAGACGGTCTAGAATATTTCAGCCAGAATGACCTGGTTTTAATCAAGTAATGAGTGAATATTGAAGTTGCGCAATGTCGCAACAGATGGCTCAATCAGCCCTTCTCCACTGCATTGTTTTGGTTTGGATTTTTTCATTGTCTTTTTTGGTTTCTGGTCTCTCTCTTCTTTCACCCCAAACCTCTTCCTGTCAAACCACTATAGTTTAGGAGTTACAACAAGGGTAACAAAGTGTTTTTCATGTGATTACACAAAGGGCTTCTGGGCCAGTTACACGACCCTGTAATAGGTACCGCTCGGCTATCACCATTCTGCATGCATATAAGAATCGGCCTTCTAAGGAGAATGTGGAGGATGGTGATGGACTTCGTACACAAGAAATGCAACGTGGTGGAACCTATATTTCTCTTACTTGAACTGACTGTATATACATTACTTATTTCACATTACTGACAGCACTCTGGCTACTAATATTCCTCTGCTGGGAGTGCTTTTCACATTCCACATTAATGAGCTTCTTCAGTGTCCTTTTATAAAATAAATCAACCTATCTCAGGCAGGTCTCCTTTTCCTCAATTGTGCAATTTGCCTCTGAAATTACAGCTCAGGCTGCAAATGGGCAACAGTCAGTCCTGCACCTGTGACAGCACCCCTCCAGGCCAGAATACAAGAATTTCATGTTGATTGAACAGGAACTCTCCTCCTCCCAGTAGGATGAACAGCACAAGCTTAAAACAGTTCCAGAATACTGGTTTCTACATGCCCAGAGAAGTCACTTTTAGGTCACCCTACAAGTTCTCATTGGATTGATGGTGATTAAGGAGTTTCACCTTTTTGCTGGAGATACAAAACCAAATCACTCTCTCACTGAATTGTTAAAAATTCTATTAAACATGTCTGGAATAGTTTCTCTGTAATATCAGGGGGGGTGCAGAACAGATTTGCTTCCCATCTGGTATATGAATTTGTTTGCATTATTTGTTTCTATTAGCAACTACAACTTACTAGAAACCCCATAAGCATACAGACAAACAGTTCTTATTAAGAAAAAAAAAATGACGACAGAAAGGAGAAAGGATGAAAGGGAGAAAAAATAAAACTTAAAAAAAACAAAATAAGAATAAAGAAAAAAAGTTAATATAAAAAAAAAAAAAAAAGATGACAGAAAGGAGAAGGGATGAAATGGAGAAAAGATAAATCTTTAAAAGTGTTTAAGTGAATGGTTTCATAGAATCATAGAATCACCAGGCTGGAAGAGACCCAACAGATCATCAAGTCCAACCATTCCTATCAAACACTAAACCATGTCCCTCAGGACCTTGTCTACCCACTACATCCTTTCAAGAAACTGCTTACAGACAAAATTGGCATTTCTTAGAGTAGTATCAGTATTTGAAGTTGTCTATTTCAAATGCAGCAAACTTCAGCAGGTATTCTCAGCTTCTGGCTTACATAGCAAGCCCATAACAACTGTGTGTACAGCACACTAATGACTCACTTTTAATGATTAGATACATGGACTACCATCTGTTTTCTCTTCCCTTTCACTTTACTGAATAGTTTGTGACTCATAAATCAAGAAGAAAAGCAGGGGGTGTGTGCTGTTTAGGAGGAGTTTGCATTTTAATGTAGGGAGGGAGCCTTGCAAATCAGTTCAGAAAGGGTGTTCCACAACAGAGGAATGTCCCAGAAACAGCTGTGGTAGTTTATCAGCATTAGCTTGGGATAGCTGTTTTACATGTAAGTGGGGAAGCTCCAAAACCAACACATAAATAATAGTGATGAAGTCATGTATGTCTTACACGTACATACTTTATTTCTCACCCACTCCACAACTTATGCACTCTCCATGACAGAGATACTACTCTCTTTTGCATAGCTACAGTGATACCCCAACTTCTTCAGTGGCACAAAAAACCTTTCTGTTTAACTCTTAGATTTTTTAACTGACAGTGTCAACACACTTCCAAAACTCCGCATTGCATTGGACCTCAGCAAAATAAAAGGTCCACAGAATCTCATGGCTGAGAAAATTTCAGACAAATATTCACAAACAAGTGATACAACTTGTGATTCTTCTCATTGTGAAATTCACAGCTCTTTGCTTTGTTCTCTTTCCTGCTGCATTGCTGACTGCGATCTGCTACTGGTTATGTTTTATTTCTACTAAAAAGAAATCTGAAAACACTCTGCCTGGCAAAGTGTTTTGTTTTTAGATAGGCCATCTCTGCCAGAGTACGAAGCTGTTATTTGCTGTAGCTGAGTTGTTTCAGTAACATAAATGAGACAATCTGTAGTTAGGCATATCTTTTAACAGATGTTTTTCTGGTACAGCTTAAAAAATTAATCCACTTTCAAGCACAGAAACCTCTTTACAGGTAAGATGTTGTCACTGGTTTCTATGTGGAAGGTAGGTTTTCCCACTTCCGTGTAAAGACAGAAATCTAGGACTTTTAAACTGCTTCTTCTTAAGTGGTTCCTGCATGTTAAGATGACATTCAAAAGAAAGTATAAGAAGTATACCTGACCTCTGCAACATCGCTATGAAACACTGGACTGCAATCTGGCCATGACACAATAGGGAAACCAGACCCAATCTCCCTTTCTTGCTAAATCCAGCTCAGCAGCATCTCTCAGCATGTTCAGACTGTGTTCCCTGCATTCCTTTGTCTCAAAATCTCATTAGCAAAAATCTGCTATTTCCAGTTAAATGTCTTGAAAATGCATATCCAGTAATAGTATTTTAATATGATAATTCCAAATATAATGCACCGAAAGTGGTAAGATCTCCTTTTGAGACAAACCAGAAACATATAAAATATTTTTTTTCTTGCTAATAGTGCAGTTCCCTGCTTTTGAGGCTTCTACTGGGAACTTTGCAAATATTTTAAATAATTTGTCACCTTTGCAATTTATTTCTTCCTCAGTCTGAAGAAGAAACTCATTAGTGTTTAAATCCTAAAGAAGCTTTGAAGATATATTGGTTTCATGGCACTGTTAGATTTCTTGTGATGCTGCTTGCTACAATTTATCTCCACTTCATTAAGAACAAATTGGACATGACTTCAATCATAACTTAGTCAATATTGAGGTGTAATATCCATACTGTCCATAAAATTATAACCAAATATATATTTTTGCCACCTTAATATCCTTTAGCTAAGAACAGAAAGAATAAGTGTGAAATCAGCAGTGCTGCATAATGATCTGTATTAGGCTGTACTGTTATAATGCTAAAATATGAACTAGAAAAAAACTAGAGTCTGCTCCTGTTACTACTTTGTTATTCTGGTAATTTATGTGTTTGACAAAGGTTTTCAATTTCAAAATTTCAGACTTTGAAAAAATTATAGAATCATTTAACAATGTGAATGAACTGAAAAGCTTAGGAACCTAAATGAAGAAGAGGATTGGAATTTTTTTAAAACAACAGTATTGAAAATAACACATCCACCTGCATTTCAAACACGGGGATCTTAGTCAGAAAGGAGATTCAATCTTGTATTGAACAGCCACCTAAACAGAGGCTGGCTAGTGAGAAGGAGGTCACAAGCAATGAATCAAAGTACCGATATACATGCAAATCAGGATCTTGGAGGTCTGAAGTGCAGTGGTTATGGAGCAACTGCCACATCTTAGAGTAAGGTAGGTTTTGCAAAGGAATTTAAACCAAAAAAAGAACATCTCCTAAGTATAAGCAGAAAAAGAACAAGCAAAAATGTGGTAAATGAATATTTATCTTCACTTTTGTGGAAGTGTGGAGACAACAGCAGGATAGACATTAGGAGCATGTACAGAAGTGGAGGCCACTGCAGCCAATCATCTGTCCCTGAACAGTGAATGAACTAGTGCCAGAAACAGCCAGACTAACGTAACTGACTAAAAGCAAAAAGACCCCCACTCAGAATCAAGTGATCCAATGGTGAGAGAAGTGAATGCAATGTCATTCATTTAAAGAGGAGGGAAACACTACGTGTTAATATGAAATCATTAATGTGTAAACTGTTAAAAAGATTTTGTTGGAAAGTGTTATCAAAAGCATGGAGGTAAATGAGGAAAATGGAACAGGCTCCCAGAGATTGCTCATGACAGGCTAGACTGGTATCTTTGCTTGGCAAGATATCTATCTTTTCAGACAGCAAGGACAGAATACTCTAACCAGGCTTCCATAAAACATTTAGAAAGGTTTACGCAGAACAGGACTGGAAGAGACTTAAACATGCAACCAGGCAGAAGAAAGATATCAATGGTTGTGTTGGTAGAAGAACCATTGGGATGGAAGAAAGTAAACAAAGTTCCACAGAAGCAGTCCTGGAACCAAACTTCATTTAATATTTTCATTTTATAGCTTGGCACACAAATAGAAGATCAGCTAATAATACAAAGGGACTCATCTCACCTAAATCTTGTTGTCTAAAAATCAGGCTTTTACTGGAAAATAGTTGCTCCTTTCATAGTCAATGTAGAAACAGGCACCTCGGTGGTAAAGTCTGTCTAGAGATGTCTAAGATAGTTCCTTCTTTCCACTGCCTGTAGAGGAAGTCTAGATGATTTTATTAAACAAACAGCCTAACTTTCAGATAGCTTAATCATTCTATTTAGTGGTTGGCAAAACAGATATAGCTCACAGAGAAATATTTCATTCCTTCAAAGCATTCTCGAGAATTAACTTTCTACAATCCATGTGCACAGATATGAGAGGTTTGGGGTTTATCTTCACTAAGCCTGGTGTTCTGCTATACCTAATGTATAGGCTCCCCACATTAACACACACCAGCCTGCTCTCCAGTGGAGGCTGCTTACTTACAAAGGGCAATACTGGTCCAAAGGCTTGTGGGGTGAGGTTCTGAGACAGATCTCAAATGGCCAAATAGCATCTGCTTCTAGTTTGCTTTTACAATTAACTTATAGAGTGCAATACTGAGCATCAGGTGATGAAACAATAAAATGCATTAGCTTTTAGTAGCCCCTGGGCAAGATTCTTACTGCTAAGATACATATCTAGAGAGGGGATTAGGGAATTAGAACATAAATCCCTTTTCTTACTTTCTAGTCCTCAGCAATTCTTCATCCGAGCTTTGCATTCTCAGAAGTTAATGACTGGTTGCTGCATAAGAAATTACTAATGCAACTTATATGAAGCACACCATTAACTCCAAACACAGGCTCCTTTGTATAGCATGCCAAAAACGTTCTTACATGTAATCACCAAAACAAATACAACATTCTCTTTTGAACTAGAAGATCTTTAATGGTTATTTTGTAAATAATAATCCATCTTTATGCATGGATCTGTCCTGCAACCATAGCATTTGGTGGTGTCTAGTACTGTATTCCACCATGTAATTACTGCTCACACAAAAGACTTACTAAAGCTAAAATTTCAAGTTGTGGTCCAGAGTAGAAGGCAGTGAATGTGAAATATCAAATGAAAAAAATGTGCATATTGTCAGTTTCTTTCCCTTCCCATCATTTGCTCCTCTTTCCACATCACTCATTAATCTAACACAGAAATCAGGAGATAGGTCTGCAGCAGCATTAAAGCTATAACAGTGCTTTCTCCATACTCACTTTTGGCACATGTGGATTAAATTCTACTGCTCTGTGGATAGCTTCTACTGCATTCATCTCTGCAGTACTCAGCCCTCGCCTTGAGGCAGCCTCTGGAGAAAATCTACAAAAGCAAAGAAACAAACACATGAGGTCAGAAATGCTAGTAAGAAAAAGCCAGAAAAGCAATCTAGAACATGGGCCCTTGTAACCGAGTCAATTTCCTATGCTCTCCAAACTTCCATAGTAAGTGAAAAATGAGCCATCTATTACATCAAGGCCAATGAAAATCTCAGCAGAAGTGGAAAGCATGTTTACATCTAATCATGGCAGAAAGTCAGTTCAAACAGTCCTTTCTCTGTCACTAATCTAAATTTGTTCTAGGCATCTTGCTAAGGGGCATAGTCAAGACTGAGGCTGCAGAAAAAAAGGAAAAAAAAAAAGTGCCAAATTATTGTTGGAGGGTTACTATTAAAAACAGTTTTGGGGAGGTTTTAGGGACGTTCCCAACCCAATGCCCCTGGGTCAGGTTGGGATGGAAGCACGATGCAGCAGCAGTAGTGGGTGGTCTACTGGCCGCAGCACCATTGAGGGTCGCATGCCCAAACTGTGGGCAAATCACCTGCCCAGTGAATGAAAAACCAGACCATGCAATCTCTTTCTCACCTCACACCCCACGGCTAACTCCAGAGCTGTACTTGGCAGGCAGACACCACAGGGAAAGCTGTGACAACCTTAGCCCTGCCCTCCCAAGCTGGAGTCGCTGTGTAGGGAGGAAAGATGTTGCAGTAGGTACTGGCGATCTACAGGACAAAAAGAATGAAAGAAAATTACTTAGATCTTGATGTGTACATACACTTTAAAAGCAAAAACTGTCAGGATGTCAGTCAAGAAAATGGCTTTCCACTCTACTTGCTTTCCAGCTTTAGGGAGGCATTCGACCCTCAGATGCACAGACACAACTCTGCCTGGGATTTGTGTGAAGGCATCTGAGAGCAGAATCGGGATTTTTGAGCTCCATCTCGCAAGGGGCTGAGCACCCCGTTTCAGAGCAGGCCAGCGCTCTCAGATCCACAGGCACCAAGTAGATATGCTCAGCACCTTGGAAGGTTGAGACCCAAGAGAAAACCATAACAGGAATGAGCAAATATTTGTGTCTCTAAAAATGAGTGTCATCTACCTCTCAGGATCCCTGACATAGTAATGCTAAATCCACCTGCCGCTATTTAAGTAGATGAGCAGTCTTCAGATAGCACTTGTAAAATGACATTACACAATGCATCCACATTTATTACCTTTTTGTGGTCAGGTTTGTACAAACTTGAAGAGATTCAGCCACACAACACCTTTTAGTTGCATCTTCATTATACTATCTAGAAAGCCAAAGCTCACCCAGACAGTATACACAAAACTGAAACAAGAACTGTATTTATGCCATTTCTCTTCTTTTTTTCTCTAATATTTGAAGTGCAATGTTTGATCACTGCAAGTTTTTTCTTACATATAAAGTGATTCTATGAATTTACTGCAGGACTGAATTCTCCTGCTAACCCAGCAGATTATTAGGTTGTGGGCTCAGCTAAGAGAAATCTTGAGTTAAATGGGGAATTTTGCTGGACAGTGGTTCTCATGCACTTACTTGTCAGAGACAGCTCTGGCTTTGAGCAATGCAGCTGTGTAACATATTGTTGCTGATTTTGGTAAGCTTATATCTGTTGAAAAGAGAGAAAAAAGTAAACATCTGAAAATGCAGAAGTCCATAGAAAGAAAAGTGTTTGATACTTTGGAGCATGCATGGCATATGCAAAATTATTACATGAATTCGGAACACTTTCTGATCTTTTACCACCATATCACGTAGACTTATAAATTTCCACACAATATACAGGCTTTAAAACCTATGTCAATGACCACTGGAACTGCTATTTAAGCAGCAACAGGGTTCAATAGAGAACTAATTCAAAGAGTGACATGATGGAGACATAATGAAAGAAATCATTACTTCATATATAAATATACAGATATTTGGAACACATTAATTTTTCCACAGTTCACAAAATATCTAAGTAATAGCTGATGGCTATCTTATTCACTCTCCTTGTTTTCACTCAGAAGTAGTTGTCTATTAGGAACATATGGTAGCTATACAAGTTAAGACAGCAATTAAAATGCTGATGCAACTGACTTGCAATCAAACAACAATTAGATTTATTGTAGATAAACATCAACAGCAAAATAAGTTGTTTTGCCTCATAAGCAAATTTTGGACCAAAATATTCACCAGGCAGTCTACAGCCATTTTACGCTGCCCCCTGGACATGCAGGAGACCTAAACCTGACTTAACACTTCAACTTAATTTATACCTGTTGTCTATCAGAAGATCGGCACAAAGCACCCAACGGCAGAGAGAAATGCTGCTTAACAGACTTGAGTTACAGATTCGTTCCCACTGTTACAGAGAAGAACTGACTTCCACACTAGTAATCTACTGAGCAGACAAGTATTATATGGTGACTAGAATATTCCAGCATTAAAAAGTTAATGATTACAGCTAAATTACAGAAAAAAAACTAGAACAACCACCACTAAAGGCTGGATTCTGCAAACACTTCTACACACTGCATTATAGCTTCCTATAGTAAACAGCAAATAAACGGCATAATTAACACAAGGCACTAGAGTAGGATCACTGTAAAAGTGAAAAGCAGGTATTGTGACTATTGTTCTAAGAAATTATCTATTCCTCAGTTTGTCAGTAAAACTGATTCAAACAACAAAACTACCATAGAGCTTGTTAACTTCAGTGTTAAGATAAATTTGTGGTTTACTGAATCCCATTGCCTTGCAAGACAGGGCTCCAAAAAGGAATTAAAGAGGACAAACAAGTCATATATCAGCAGTCACCATCCTTCATCTATTAGCAATCAGCAACCAAGCATAACATTGTTCTGTTAGACATGGAACATTGCCAGAATGACTGAGGCACTTTGAAAATGCTACCTGGTAAATTCTCTTTATTGTCTTTCTGTGCACTTGCACTTTAAGTATGACACGTAAAGATCTTGTTGGAGGCTCTCCTATAATATATCCCAACCATAATTTCACTGGAGTATGTAATTGTAGTGACTAAAGTAATTAAAATCAACAGCATGCAAAGCAGTCTGGGTGATAGATATGTTAATTACTCCACTAATAGAAAGTAGCTACAGACACAGACATGAGCGTATTTTCAATGACAGGAGGAGAAAATATTTATAAGTACCTTCAATAAGCCTGTTTATACCCAGTCTTCCTTAACATTAGGAGTTAAAAGTTATTTCCAGTAAACAGAAATGACCTTTTTCAGAACATACTGGTCTCTGTCTTTCAGTATAAACCTCATTCATAAATGGAGTGAAAGGTAGAAGAACAGAAAAGATAAAATAAAACCCTAGAAAACCAACAGTGATGTCATTCATAAAGTTTTGAGTTGGTTAATAGAACACCTTATTTTCCCTTACCTGTAAGTGTTTCTCTGGGCCATCAAGCCAGCATTACCTCATGGAAAATACTTTCTCCTCAATAAATTCAAACCTAGTAAGGCTGGTCCAGGACCTGCCTCCTAAAAAATTCTGCATGAATGACACAAAACAAAAAGTCTACCCAGAAGTCCTTGGAAATACATTTTCTCAGGCAAAAGGCAAACTCCATATATAAAAAAAAGGACTAAGAAAAGAGTGTTTGCCCAGACCACTTTGAATAATGCAACAAGAACACACTTCATTTTTCTATGTCTTTGAAGGAGCTGAAAACTAGGATGAATCAAGAGGTCTGGCATATATAACTGATGCAGCAGAGGAATAACAGTTGTTATGTCAATTAAAGCTGCTCTCTGGCTTTAATCAAAGAAAGCAGATATGACACCAAAAGCCAGAATGACAGCAAGAAAATGATAATACAGCCATTAATACAAAATCTATGAAGTTGAACAATGAGATCACTCTCACACACAAAAAAAAATGCTAATCACATGCATAAAGGATAGTTTCTGCATCACATCATTCACACCTGAATGGAGACCATTTGGGGAAAGTTGTATGAACCAAGTTGTGAGGACTATTACAATTCTGGGCTAAGAGATTAAGATATCATACAGCAGGAAATATGGTTGATATGTGATTAAACATACTAAAACAAAACACAGCATGGCAAAATAATATCTTTTAGAAGGCAGTAAACTCTCCTGAGTTGGAAACATCTTTGCATACAGATTGCAGGATGATCTGCTATGGACTGATAGCAGCTGTTATGAAGGAAAATGTGGTGAGGTGAGGTAAGGCTCAGGTACACCATCTGAGTCATTTCTGCAGAAGAAACAGGATTTCTCAAGGAATATTGTGTTCAGATCTGATCATCCATTGTCAAGAACAACAAAAGTAAACAAACACTGGATTTTTTTTCTAACAATACAAATGAAATAAAGGCTAAAAGAAGATACAACTGTTTCCTAAGCATGCCCACAAAATCTAAGGTAAAAGAAGAAGAGCTTCTTAGGTAAAGGATAATGTTGGCACACAAATAAACATTTCAGAATTAAATTCAGGCCGGGGATTAGAAGTTTCCCAAGAAGTGAAGTTTTGAGCCAGATTTCCAAGTAGAATAGTGGGGCAAACAAAATAGCTAACTCTAGGATGAAGCTTGCTCAGGTCATGGAAGGGGTAACAAGATGTAGTGAATGCAGCAGCAGGGGACTGACTTACCCAGGAGGCCTTTTCCAGTACTATGCTCCTAATAAGCAAGCAGCAATTATTTGAGGATAATACCTACAATCCCTTGGTAATGAAAGAAATACATATAAACGTTCACATTTATGTTGCTAAGGAGATAGCCCTTAGTAGGTCCATGCCTACTTTCCTCCAAAACTGTTTCAATTTTATTTGCTCCATATTAGACCATAAGTATTTGGTTCTGCTATATTCTGGTCTGATCACTAAAATACTTTAAAATCCTTGTATAATTTAGGCCTTATCTCCAAAATTGGACTCTCTTATTTAAGAAAAATGCATAAACCAAGTCTGGTTGCAACAATGAATTTAACAATTAATCAAGTCTAAACTAGCCCTAGGAGAGATGTCCTCAGTCAGAAGCCAATGTGAAGTTTTTCATAAATGACTGTGTCCAGCTCTGTGAGCCATCTGGCAAAATATCTTCACATATACCATTTCCCACCCTCCTGTGATTACTTGTGGAACTCCCACAATGTGCTGAAAGATGTGACTGCTGTTCTGTTGTTAAAATCATCAGGACATTTTTCCCTAGTAAGAACCGATGTGTTAATCAAAAAAGGGTGTCCTTCCTCCTCACGGCTTGTATCTTTAAACAGAATACAAAATAGTCTAAGACTTAATTTATAAGTATTTTCATTCAATTAGAATGATTTGATATGAGAAAGAGTTGAAAGAGAACTCTTCCAGGTCATTTGCTTCGTAAGTGGTTGCTTGTGAGAGTTAACTAATGGGCAGACACTTGCAACATTACTACTCTAATTAATGATAACCAGAATACACATCTAAATAGGTCATGGGATCTATTGCTTTTATAAAATAGCAACTAAGCCAAGAAATGATGAATCTGGATATGAAATGGTGCAATCTCCCCTCTCTTAGTCACCAGAAGGTGCTAAATGCAGAGAGATAAGGCATGCTGCAAATGTTTTAGTCATCAATAAACACAAAAATCTAAGTCACTAATTAGACATTATTCTTTATTTTGACCCCAAAATGTATGTTATTCCCAAGTCAACAATACAGATTCCTATAGGCTTATTTTCAGGTAGTTGAATAGTCTTATCAACACTAAGAGGACTCAAATATTTGCTGAAATAAGCTGGATATCTTGGGTCATAATTTGCACAGTTAAATACTGCCAGTCAAATTCTAGTTCTTCTCCATACAGCACTGGAGACAGACTACATTAAGCTGCAGGAATCATTCACATATTTCCAAATGAAATAACTGAAAGTAGATTAACAATCTGGAAGATGTTATGTGAAGAGGTAAAATGACAAAAAATGGTGGCGTACAGGACATGTATTGTGCTATGGCTTGGAGGTGAACCCTATCTCTTATCTCCTCTCCTTCAGCCTCTCTGTAGACTCTAGCAATGGGCCAACACTGCTCTGTCAGCACAGAACTCCTTTCTCTGCACCTGGAGGCTAGATTGGCAGCTCTTGCATAGGTAGTAGGAAAACATGCTTATGGGAAAGATTGAAAGTGCTCTAGCAAAGAAACATGTGCAGGCTGTTTGAGTGATGACATAAGAAAGATGCAGTCATCTATAAAGACACAAAAATTAAGGAAGAAAGTGAATAAGCTGGTACAAATGGTTAAAAGCAAGAGTAATGGAATAGAGTTCAATAAAGGAAAGCATGAACTGAATATCTGGGGAAAAACACTTTGTCAAAGAGATTGGATATCCTTTAGTATTATCTCCCATGAGAATAGTCATTGCATTTTTCCACAAAATGTGGTAGAAGACATGCTGGAGGGAGCAAAACTATGAACACAATGATCTAATGCTTATTTTGTGCTTGCAAAATAAAGTAATTCTGATTCTCTGTCCTTTTGAAATTCTTCCTCAGTGATAGGAAACACCCCAATCAAACACAAACATAGCCACTGTGTATGCTAAGGCCTGGAATTTGGTCCCCTGATAGGATGGGAAAAACATTTCAGTATAAACAAAAGGGGCTTTTTTTCTGCTATCACTGCAACTAACTCTCAAACTGTTTGGTTATGGAATGATTTTGAGGGTCACTGCTGGTTGTAAACACTTTATATGCAACTCCTGCTGAGGTGAATATCTCAGTGACCAGGCAAGTGTCAGCCCCTTTAATGTGACCAAGTTCAATCCTAAATGAAAACAGAGGGTAAAGAATAATTTCTCCTATAGGAGATTAGAAAGATCAAGATTAGTAGTAGTAGTTTAGACTTCTTGTGCTTTGCACAATCACAAGAAACAAAAAAAACCCAGAATCATATGGCAAAAAAAAAAGTGGCCAGATGGTATGTACAGACATGGAACTGAAGCAGAGATCTAGTTGAAATGACATGTGGTTTTGATATGGAGGAAAAAAACTAGTACTTAAAAGCAGAAGCTGAAAAAGATGTCATGGGGAAAAATGACAAACCATTCTCTTGATACTGCTGTTACACAAACTGAAGGTCTTACCTGATTTTCATCTCTTAGAAAAGGTAGACTTGGCTTTGGTATGACCTTAACTAGAAGGAATTTTCTCTTAAGGTCTCTCTTTCAAAGAAACAAAACCATTATAAAATAGTGAGCCCAACGTTGCTTCTGTATTGCCTCTTGCTACATTTTTAACTACGAAGAAAACCTTTTCTTGCACTTAGAACATCTACCCAATTAGCTCCAGCAGGTAGAACATCGTCTCAAAAATACCAAACATATTATGGAAAGCAGAGCTGTGATCTCAAATACATACATATACACAAAAAACCTGGAGACCACAGCCAGTATAACTGAAGACTCTATGCAACTGGTTCATCAGTCTGCCACCCTCTCCAAAAAGAATGCCTTCAAGTTCAGTGTAAGTAGACTTTACCTATTTTTTAAGTCTGTAAAGACAAGAAGAAATTGAACAGAGTGGGACTGGAGAAAAGAGAATAGCCCTGAACAGGCTACATTTTAGAGAACTAATTTCTCTATGTGAACTGTTTGGATTTCACTGAATTGAAAGTATTGCAGACAGAGAAGAGTGGTTTTAAGGTGTTTCTTCAAGGCCTACATTTTGATTTGACACTAATTTAAAGCAGCATTCTTCAAAGTAAGCCATTAACAACAACAAAAAAGTTGTAGCCTAGAGAAGAATGAGACCTTTTGTACTTAGAGCCACTTTCTTTCTATGTATCCTTTGGCCTAAATTACCTCCTCAAGAGAACTCTGAATTTGTGACTGTCTACATGGTGACATGGTCTTTCTCCTTCGCAAGGGGGTGACTGAAGTGTGACTTTATATAAGGTGTTCATCCTCCAAAACAGGAGGCTTATAGTCCGAATGGAAAACAGTAATTTTAGAAAAAAAGAAAACAAGGACAGGTTTAGGGAGGAACCACTGCATCACTATGACTAAATACCCAGGCATCCATTGTTTTTAAATCACACTTTCAGTTGCCAGAAAGGTCTGAGTTTTCACAGTGTCCAAATTACCAGCTAATAACAATCAGAGCAACTGGCTGCCCAGGGAAATTAATAAATTATTTGCTCTAAGCATCACAACAAGTAGATCTGCTCCACTGGTAAACAATCTGTTTACAAAGCAAGGAAAGAAGAGCAGAGAAACTTTATCAACTACAAATACCAGAAGCTTATTCCATTAAGAACAGTTTCTTTCACAGCCATAACTATTTCTGCTGTACATAACATGGATGTGTTAAATCAGAGCCAAAAGTCCTTTTAGAATCCAGCAGTATTTAGGTCATCTGCACTCTATTGACAGACACTGAACTCTGAAACCATAACGATGTAGCTCAGCAACAGTGCATGCTCTCCCACTAATGAGGCTTTTTTTTCCATGAATAATGAGTATGGACATCAGCTCTGTTGCCAGGTACATAACATAAACACAATTTAACACATGGCTTTTGGTAAAGCAGTGTGTCTGCTTGTAGAGGCTGAGGTTTCACATAATGTGATCCAACTTCTTAGCCCAGGGTGGGGGCAGACTACTCAAGGAAATAATTTGTTCATATGTTATCAAAATACAATAAATCAGGTTTGGTCTCAGTCAAGAAAAGGCAGTGGAGTGGGACCAATGGAGACTGCAGATCGGAAAGTATAAATGAGTTCATTGTTTTATATTCCAATAAATCTTACAACACGTGAAGCTGATGAGTTCTAAAATGAACTGAGACTCCCTGAAACAGGCCCACTGAGATTTGTGAACTGTAAGGGTTATATTGGTTAAGATTGTGTCTGCTGAGTCCTTGTGCATCCCTAATGTATGCACACACCTTTGTTTATGTATGGCAAAGCACAAGTTGAAACACAGAAAGTAAGAAGAGTTTTACTTTCAATAAGCCTCATTTGTTACATTTATGACCTCAGTTTTGACTCTACCAGATTCTTTTGAGAAGACAGAACACACCTTCAAGTTTTATCAACTTGCATGACAAAAGATGCCACTATGGTATTGCTTAAAACTAGAGATCGGTGCTTTCACATGCAAAAGCAGAGCTCACACAGGAATTTAGTCTGAGATTTGGGAGGGCATGGGACTGTCACAGTTCTGCTAGCTATCTCCCAGGACTATTATCTCATAACTACATAAAAGACTAGAAAGTGCCAACATCCTGTGGTGCAGGGGCATTTCTCTACTTGCTTCTTAATGTAACAAAATAAAGTCCATAGGAACCTACACCTGTGTCACAGGAATTACTGAAATACAAGGAGCTACAAAAAGGACTCTGGTGTTACCACTTTAACTGCATTTTTTTTTCAACCAGACTAAGCACAACTATGATCTCTCCCACAATCACTACTGCTTCTGGATGGCAAAACTGAAGGGGCTGGCTGACATCCTGATCTTTGTTTAGAATGATTTGATATCTGAAAGAGTTGTAAACATTCCAGGCTGGACTAGTAGCAATGGCTATCACTCATGTTGTCTGTAACCAGCTGCTTGTTTATCTTTTGTTAAACACTCTCAGTTCTGACACAGCCAACTGCAAGGGTCTGAAATTTGGCAGTATAATCGTTAGGATCAAGCCAATGGTTACCAAAACCAAGCTGGTCAAGCCAGCTTTACCAAAATTTATCTTAACATCCTAAGTTATCAGATGTTAGAAGAAAGCAGTTAGCACATATTCAGTGGAAGTTCCTGTATTTTTTTTTGTTATACACTCCAAAGATTATTTGTTCATCAAATAAAACGCATCTCAGTACTCCAATAAACTTACACATCATATCCTTGCCACCATTTCATGTGGTAACATGGGGTCAAATACTGGGGCTGACAGCGAGAAGCATCTGTCGGGAGGGTCTCCTACTGTTCTGCTTTTTAGTATCCTGGCAGCGCAGCAGAGAACATCAAATGAAGAGGAGGTAGAAGCCATAGCGAAAAGGGTGGATGGGAAAGATGTCTGGTAAGACAAGGGTTAGAAAGTTGGTGAGGAGATGCATCATGACCATCACTGCCCTGAAGAGAAGATTGGGATAGGTAGTGGGAAGAGACAGGAAAGTGAAATTGAGAATCAGCAGTACTGGCTGAACAAGGAACCTCTGGTAGGAACTATGAGCAACTGAAAGCTGAAACTGACCACACAAAAGAGAAGTAGAAAACAATACAGTAGACAAATGTGGCAGAAGATCAGCAAGGGGCAGGCTGGAAAAGATGTTAATTTCTTCCAAGAATCAAAGAGAAAGTGTGCATATATGCTCCACAGCCTCTATTGGTAGCCATTTATACCAAGTGCTTCAAATAACATTGCTCTATCTTTTCAAAAACTTCAGAAGTTACAAATTTCTGTTCAAAGAACACCAGAAAGCCTGTAAGAACTAGTAATTAAGAATATTTTAAAGGCTACAAGGTCAACCTAGAGAAAGAGTGGAGAAACATCAAAATTAAGGCTACCTGTTTAATGTATTTCAGCTATTTAATTCATGCATGTTGTGACCTCATTAATATCATATAATATTCCTTTAATAAATGCTCTCGCCATATGCCAGTGCAGACAATGAGACATTACTGAGGATGAATGAAAACTGCATAGTAACACAACAGGAAGCTGATGGCTGTGGTATTCCCTATTTAATTGTTGCAGAACTTGGAATGTGCACAGTGAGTAAGCCAGGGACTGCAGGAAGAGGATGATGAGTGGCACTATACAGGTTGGCAAATGCTGGTCAAGAGAACTGGATTGTATTCTTGTTTCTGTCACAATTTTCTGCACAACACAAGGAAAACACATTTAACTTAAATTAAGACAGTTGGTGCTTCTTATTCTGTCCTTTCTCTGTTTGAGACCCCAGTGTCTTGAATTCACGTACACAAAGCTAGAGCTAAAGTCAGGATGAGCTGATTTGAACATAAAGAACGATGCATTGCTACATAAACCAATATTTACTGAAAAGTACTGACAATTAATGTGAAAAGTTCATCTAGTCTTCTGAGATTTCCAAGTTTTCCCCATAAGACATTAAGTCTGTAACTCACTAGACTGCTGTGAAGTTAAATCAATTAATGCTTGTAAAGCATTTGTAAGCTACTAAGTCAACGTTCATACAGAAGTCCATGAGGGAACTGATAATCCTTTCTTTAGACAATGTTTGAATAGTGTGTGATAAAAGCCTGCAGAACCTAAAGAGCTGTTTCCCTCAACATTAACAAAAAGCAAAGAAAGCACTGAAGAGTTGCTAGTAAATGAATTCCATTACCCTGTACAAGTACGCCTTGGCAGAAAAAAATCTGCAATGTTTGAAATTTGTGGATTAAGGACTCTGTAATCTGTGAAGCTTGTGCTAATCACTTTAATGATAGTGTTTCCAAATTTTAAAAGTTTGACTCAAAACATTGCTTCAGTGTGAACCATATGGAGAACATATAAACAGGTATGAACTTACCATCATACTTTGCTAAGACTGCCTGGACATCTGCATAAGCTTGCAGTTCCAACAAAGCCTCTAGCAGGTTTTCATGGATGTTGAACATGCTGAGCAAAGGGAACTCCTTCATCAGCTAAAATCAATAACATATGAAAAGGTTAGATAATCAATATGGAAAAGAGTTTCTTCATCAAAATGCACTGAAATAACCAACACCATGTTAAAACCCCTCCGTTCCCATTTTTCTTGGCTCTTTCCATGAGTTTGCTATTATCTCAAAAACTGCTGAGTTCTTAATGGGTATTGGGTCAGGTTTCTTGACAAGATATGCTTTGCATAAGATGTAAGTAGACAAATCCAAGAACACAGCTGCTTGAATACATAACTCTCCTTCAATTAACAGGCTTCTTCAAAGTGAAGAAGAGTTATCTTATTTTACTGGAAAATAATCTTCAACAATGTAGTTCCTGTGTCAGTAGCAAGTAATCCAGCACCTCTCTGGTATATTAGTACACCTCTCTGGTATATCAGTGGGAAAAACAGAGAATATACTGAAAAAAATCAGAATAAAATAAAAAAAAAAACTTACATATATAGAACTACATTATCAAGTATGCAATATTAGGATTTGTAATCAATTGCAATTGTGGCTGAAAGAAAGACAGAAGAAAGAAAGAAAAGGTGGCAACAACAGGAAAGGTATAATTTATACAAACCTAGCACTGTAATTAAAGAATCCATCTTGCATGACAAGCTCAATGAAACGTGTAGATAAAATAATTTAATCCTCTTATATGTATGCGCCTTTACTTTATGAACAAACCTTTTGAGAGATAACAGACCTTTGTTCTTAGACATTCTCAGTTTCAGTGTCTGCATAGATTCAAATGACTGAAGCTGACATTCTATTGTACCTTCTCTTTGAAGCCATGCTGATTACAATTGTCCGTGTTTTTTACTACAGAATTGATTAAACAGTATTTCTTATTGTTAGAGCGACTCTCTAAAGAACTGTTAAAAGACCCTTGCTTCCTCATGTACTCTTCATGGTTTTTATTCCTTAACTGCCTACATGACCTACATTCAGCACAAAAAGGTCCCACACAGTGTAGAACTACAATAGTTGGTATTACTGCTGTTCTTCAGGAACTTGCAAGGGAACTCTATCATTTAAAATTTTTCTGAGATGGTTTATGAGAACAGAAATGCTATAACAACCTAAATAAAGAAAATTGTTCAGGATTAGCCTTGCTCAATTTCAGATTAATAAGTTGGACCTGAAAATTCTTGTCATTTAAAAAAACAGCCTTTGAAGATATAAATAGAGAAACTGATAAAAGCCAGCAAATCCTAATCTCACAACCAGGTAGCATAAACAGAAATAAGTCAGGATGGAAACAAGAACTTCAGAAAATGAGAAACAGGCACTAAAGCTTCTTCCCTCTGTTAAGGGAGAGACCTTAACAGGTAAGCAGAGGTGCAGCATGCAGAGAATTTCCTCCTTGTGTTAATGGTCTGTCATAAACAATTTTGCTATGTAGGCAGTACTGACCATGCTGTAGTTTGAGGATTATTAATATATGAAAGGCAAGGACAGCAGTGATTTGTTTAACTGATTATATACATTTCTGGTGAGCCTTATGACCACCGAGACAGCAACTGAAAAAGCTCATTGGTTTTTTGATGCTAGTGGCATGGGGATAGGCATAAGCTTCTAGCTTCAATGGTAGGAGCTGAACCTGTAAAAAAGAACACAAAACGACTGCTTTGTTTGCAGGCTTTTCTCCTTCTCCAGTTTTCAAAAAGAAAAAAAAAAGGACCACTGGCCCTCATGCTCATTTAGGTAAGCAGGAGGATTTGTCAATAAAATAAAAACTTTAAGTCCTTGCTCACAAAGAAAAATAACTGCAGGTGAAAATCCACATAGTTGGATTCATCCGTTAAGGATCCATCATAAAGCCTATTTCTCTTCATTCTTGTCCTTACTCACTATTACATTTTTAACAGTGGAAGCTACTATTTGGCAGGAAGAAGCATGACAGAATCTGGCCCTAAGTAAATTGTGATTTAAAGCTCAGAACGAACATATTGCAAAGAAACTCCTCCAAGGGATTAAGAAAGATTATCCTTGCTCATTGAGAATGAATAATGGCTGGCAGAATAGCATTCCCTCCATCAGTGAAGAAAAGGGAAGAGCTGCAGCTAGTTATAGATGTACTGTGGCCAATAAAAGCTCTTCCTCTGGTTCTCTGTTTCTCACTGACATCACTCACTGATTTTTTTTTTCTATTTTAATTAGGTTCTGTCAGAGTGATAAACCCTGCCTAACACAGCAGCAGAATAAAGGTCACCGACTAGACTGCCAAGGCCTCCAAATTGACAAGTGTTAATAAAGGTTTCATCTGGGAAAGGCTGAATGCTAATAAGTTCAACTCAGTCATAATGAACTCAGTTGATACTGTAGCTACGAAAATAAAACACCTCTAAACAGCCATTCAGCTATTCAAACACTGACTGTGCACAAACAACAGCATGTTTGCTATTAAAAAAAAAAGACAGAACGTGAACTCATTTCTCTGTCATCTCAGGATGCAGAGTATAAGTTTTTACTGCAAATAATTTTCAGTCACAGTAAAAATTTGGGTTTTGGGAAGCTTCTCTGATGGTAAAGCCACTTAGATGGAAGAATATAATGACAGGTTATTTTTTTACACCCTCACAGTGAAGCAGCCACTAGGGAGTAGAAAAAACAATGCCAGAAAGGTTGCAACATAGGCTTGCTGGCTGGGCAGGGCAAGCCAAACACTGTCAGGCTGAAGAGTGGACCATGAGCCAGCTCCCCTCCCTAGCACATGGAGAGGGAGGCTGGCTCATCCCCCACAGAGAGGTGTAAGCATGGGCATGTTATCCCTCAACACAAGATGAAGAATGCACCCTAGAGTTCCTCTGACCTGTACAGTATCACGCTCTTTCTTAAGAGGCACAGACCTCTCTTCACATGCAAAGATTTATTTTCTGTTAAGTTAAATACTAACATGTGCCAAATCATTTGGCTTATCAACTTTAATTCTCTTTATGGCTTTACTGTAACCTGTCAAATGTTTTAATCTGAGAGGCAAGCACTGTGCTTAAGGAAAAAATGAAGGCTCTGTCATGATCTCTTCCCCAACCTTAAGGTCTTAAGAGACAGTAATCAAACTCAACTCTCAAAATTTCTCACCAGAGCCACTAGAGCTATTAACATAAACACCAGTTAGGATTGAAAGTTTCATTGTAAAATTACAGTTAGATGGTTTCTCAGCTGGTACAAAAGAGCTGTGCTCCACTGAGCAAAGCTTATTTTCATACCATATGAAAACAGACGTGACACAGCTATGAACATATTCCCTCCTTAAAATATTTGGATATCCAAACAACTATTGAATATATTTTTCCATTTCTATGTTCATGAGAATTTTAATCTGAACTGTTATTGGTCAAAATATTTTCTAGTGATGAAATTCAGACCTGGGGCTAGGTTAGCCCATATTCTGTTCTAATTGCTCTGCATGTCTGGAGGAAAACAGATACACGTGTACAAAGTGGAACTGCTTTTCAGTGAAAGGTTCATGAGGTATACTGCAAATATACAGAAATGGTAGCTTTTGCAGATAATAATTTTTACTTTTTTAGATAAATAATTGTTTGGGAGTATAAGTTCACAGAAAAATTCTGGAAATAAGTCTGACACAATCAGATATCTTATCACTAGTCCTGGGAGAGCCGTATTTCCAGATTCACCCCAATCCTTATTGTAGGGTGTAGGTTCAATAATTTTGTGATGGATATGAAAACGTGATCATCACAAAAAATGGTTTATGGTATAAGGAAATCCACATCTGATTTATTGGATGAGAAACAAGTTTTATCTCCCAAAGAACAATTTAATGAAGAGGACTCCCTTCCCCAAGAGTATTTCAATTATCAGCATTTAAAGCTAATTTCTGAAGTATTTTTAACGAATGTAGCTTTAACCATTGCATCCATTATTGTCCCTGTGATGACATTAATATCATGCATCAATTAGCAATGATACATTATTTGTGTAAAAAACAGCTCTAAGCTACAGCTTATGCCTACAACTAGACCATGGAACTCAAGGGAATACAGAGGTGCTTAAATGAATGACACATATATAACCTGGTGTTGACACATTTATTCCCTATTTGTATTATTCACGTTCACCTATATTGTGGGCATTGCAACAGAAAGTGAGATCAGCTAAAAATGAAGAAACAACTAGCAAACAAGAGAAATCTGATGCAAACAGTAAGACCGTTACAAACTTAAATTCTAGTGCACATTGGAAAAATCCATCTCACAGAACGCGAATGACAGAAGCTGCATCTTCCATGTGCAACTGTTCATTACCACTGAAGAATAAGGCACACAATACAGATAGCCCCGTTATTTTTACAAGTGCTTTTCATAAACTGCTTTCTTGTATAAGACTTGCAATCTGTAAGAACTGTTAAATGAACGAGGAAGAAAAGGCAAAATTCCAAGACATTTCTGAATAGAAAACCAGGACCCTCCACTTCTGTGGGCTTTACAGTCTACAGATGAGCTTTCAGATGTCTAAGCTTTGTATGAAGTCTACCCTGGGCTCGAAGGATTTGCAACATGTCACTCCATGACTCTCGGATGCCTAATAAGACACATTAATGCTTAAGTTTTCTTCCTGGACAGCTCACCTGGCAAAGACAGAAGGGAAGAACCATTGTCAGCAGACTATGGCTAGCACATAAAAAGGCTCTCCTAACAATGTCAGATGCTTAAAAATCAGGCTAATTCCTGGTCCTAAAAGTGCAACTCATTCCAACATGGTCTCATTGTGAGTGGCATTCATGTGATGCAGGTATTCTCACAGCACTCAAGAGCTGGAAAATAACCTGAAACATACTGGACCTGAATTAAAGTTCTGCTCAATTGTAACAAAAGTAGGATTCTGTCATTTAACGCATTTCTCTGCCTTCTGGCAAATAATCAGTTTCATTGGGAAGCAGTTCCATAGTTCCTCTTTCACAGCTCAGAGAGGATAGAAGCTAAGAAGCCAAAACTGCCAGATCCTGTTGTTTTGGAGCTTGAAAATGATCAGCAATAAGATTCACATTATTCCTATCTATATGTGGATTTCAGGGAATTTGACATGTCATCTGATGGTTGAACTTTAATGTTGGAAAAGAGACCCAGATCAAGTTTACACTGACTGTGGGATGGCACAGGTATGCAATTCACCAACATTCCATTTTTAATTTGGCAAGTGTGCGTTTAGTTCTAGTGCTCCATAATATTCACAGATAATATGACTTCTCTTCAATGTAGGATTGACAATGAATCAGTAAAGTGAAAAATATCTTACCAAACACACAAACTCTGAGGAAATATGCTAAAACATGCAGCCTTTGTGTTCCCTCTTAATCAGAGAACTGAATTTTTCAACGTATGATTTAAGTTCTTTAAGTGATAAAATTATGAAAATGCTGTTATTTGGACTGCATGGTAAAAATGCATGTATTTCATGAATAAAAAGAATTCTAAAGGTACATGTAGCATGAAATCAGGGGAGCGCAAGTTGTTCCAGATGTACATTTACTACTAAACAATCACATCATGTAAAAGTAGTAACAGTGATAAATTACGATTATGTTTGCAATATCAAATTTTAGTAGCTTCATAAAGCATGAAAATAGTCATTACTCATAGCCCTCTTCAAAAACATTCCTTTATTTGCATCATCCCAAAGTACTTTTTACTGAAACTTTGCCATATTATTAGAAGTAGCTATTTAAATGAAATTGAAGTGAGGAAATTGCCTTGTAGCTCAAAAATGAGCTAGGAGATTCCAGAGAGATGGAGGAGTATAATTAAAGAACAATTCAAAGCTCCTGAACATGGTGTGATGCAAGAGGGCAGACAAAAAGAAGTCCAAATTATCAGGGCTCCTACAAAGATTATGTGACTTTATTGTAAGATTACATTCCATCTTAATAAAATCACAATGCTGGATATACATAATTTGTATGAGAAACATTATTATCAGATTTAGGTAAAAGTCACAAAATGTCTAGTTTTTGAGAGTTTTGCACAGATCATAGTCATGACAAAAAATAGGGGGCCTGAGTCATGTGCAGCTAAAGGGAAGGGTTAAACATCCTCAGGGGAATCACAGGAGTCTCAATTTTGTTTAAGGGTCCATTCAAATGAAGGATGTTCCAACTCACCACTCCCACTTACCTATAACGTGAATGTGTGACAAAACAACCACATTTGAATATACAGACATATGGAAATGTTAAAATTGTCATTTATCACTTGCTATTATTGCAGTACTTGTGTGTCAGAACAATTAACTGAAGATACTGCTCTGTGGTGGAGATTGGCAAATGTCACCATTCACAAGAGTAGCACTCTAAAATTTATGAGATAACTCTTGGTCTCATCTAAGATGTGCTTTTCCTTCAAACTTTAATAAATGGTAACTGCTACAGATGTTAATAAAGCTAGAATCCCACCCAAGGCAGAGCAGCTTGCTTAACCTGATGTGCATAACACCAGCCAAAGAATCTGACTCACTAATCCTTGCCGCAAGCACAGGAGTATTTGGGAGAGACACAGTAGCTGCCGATGCAAGCAGCTGCAGAAGTTGTGTTGTTAAGTTGCTAAGGATCATAACATCTTTATTAGCAATTAGTACTCTTCGTTTCACACAGCTTGATAATTCAAAACAGTGCAAAACACTGTCCTGGCTACGCATTCCCATTACTTAAGAGCAAATCAGTAATGTACATAAGACTAGAGAATTCAAGAGAACATTGGACTGAAAACATTATTCAAAGCCTAGGAAAGGAGGTTGCCAGATTTACAGAACCATCATACCAGTAAAAATAACTAGCAGTCTTTAGGGAAGCTCACAGTGGTCACAGGGTTGAGGGAACTCTAGAACGAGTTTCTTTCATCTTCCCTCTGAAAGAGGAAGCATTTAAAAGCTTCTGTCCACCAGCGTGCCTTCTGCCTGCCACCATTCTCTTTCCTAAACACACATCACCTTTCAATGAAAGTTTGTTCTGCAATCCAAATGTTCTCCAGAACAATCCTAAGAAGCTCAAATCAGTTTGACAATTCACTTTCATGCATAGTACATTTTCACCTGGATGCTCCAGTGACGGAACTACTGTGTTGGTCCACTCCTGAATTCAATAGTGCAATCAGTCACCGATTCAGTCACTCACAAAACAGAGAAGTGCCTTTGCATACCTTCCACATCCTCTCTGCTTCCAATCAATGAGAAGCTGGAAATATGAACGCAGCACACTTCTGCCTTCTTCATTGTTGAGGTGATGGAACCAGAGAACAGACAGTGTGGTCCTCCTACAAGCTCCTACAAGGGGCTATCATTGCCTATCAGTGTGTAGCTACTCAGCTTGCAACATTGTCTACAATAAAAATTCAGTATGAAGATAGACGGAAGATTTCCCATAACCACCATTAGGGACTTTCACCTCTGCACATACTGAATTTTCTGACATTGTTTAGGACACACTAGTTTAAATTCTCATAACATAATTAGCACAACAAATAAAACAATCAGTGCTGTAGACTTATTCCTCAGGGACAGAAAAAAAATATCTAGTTCCCTCACAGACCATATCATGCTCTGTGTAAACAGGAATAAAAACTGGAATAACTCTGTTGACTGGAGTTATTCCAACAGCACGCTAATCAAAATGAGATCATAACTTAACTCAATATATATAAATAGTGACAGCTGCTGGTTTCTATAGCAAAATATAGTAAATAATTATCATCAGAAACACAAGCAAAAACACCACCTATGTGTGATTCAATTACATGTTTCCAAGAAAATTACAGGTTCCTAACTCTCATTCAATTCAGTTAAATAAATGACGTCCAAGCAGCAAAGCCAATAACAAAATACTACATCAAAATCAATCACAGAAGCAGCAGAAATTTCTACTCATTTTTTACATTAAATCCCCATCCTTAAAGTTTAACAGTTTTTAAAAAAACTATTTTAAATACTTTCAACATCATATTACACAATACGATTTTCCTATCAGCAGTGTATATAACCATAAAAATCAAAATCTTAAATTTAAGTCACTAACAACTAATTTTCTTTCCATTGAAGTGTTTTAAGCAAGATCTCAGTCTTTTCTTGCAAAAAATTCAAGTAAGATAAATTAAACCATTAGTAATGTCCTCAAGATGGCCTTATATATGCAATGAATTAAACACTCTCAAATATTTTATTTTTTGAAAGTGGCAAAGACTCACTACATCCCAATCATATTTCCCAGATGGTGTCATGAACCTCTTAACACTTCATTTCCATCATGTTCCATGTCTTGAGAAATCTGTTTTCAATCCTTCAAGCACAAACAGGGCCTCCACCCTCTGTCCCCTGATGCTACATTCAGTGCTCCCCAGCCAACATATTCTTCATATTCTTTTTAAGGTGAATAAATTCATCTCCTCCCTCATCCATCAAAAAGAAACTTTCAATGACACATTCATGTTCTTCAAACTTCTTCCTAAGTATATTATTTATGTCTTCTATGAAGAAACAGAGGATATGCATTCATCAGAAATAAGTAGCTCCAAGTCAGTCTAATAAAAGCATCTGCAAAGCTGACTTGACCCTTTTCTTAGTCCCAGTGTACTGGCGTTCTGACCTAGAGGTACTGCTCCTTTTATATTTCATCTAGGGACCTGCTAATTTCCAGCTCTGCTTGCACACAATGAAGAGCTCCAGAGGTGTCTAAATATTTCCAGTTCAGAACATTTGGCTTAGTGTCTGTACATGGAGAGAATACAGACTGCATTGATCCTGAGCTGAAGCTCTAGAAGCTGAAATTCTACCTTTATACCTCCTTTGTCTTACATCCAGTCCTTTCATTTTAGTGAACTGTTCCAACTGAGGAGAGTTTTTTCCATCTTTCAAGAGTCTAACAAACAAGGACTTCGGGTCTCCCCATCATTGTGGTCTTCTGAGATCCACATTGTACTGAACTTCAACAACACACAATATTTTCTCTAGTGACAGAATAAGCCATTCATCATAATCAAAGAATTCCAGGTCTCACATTGCATAAGAAAACTGGAACTAGCTGGACCACCCAAGTCCCTGAATCCATTGCTCAGCATACACAATTAAACATACATATTGACAGCAGAAGTCTTGACAGAGTATCTGTTCCACATAGCCATATCTCCAAATCACAAAACACATACACCATCCCACAGTAAGCTCCAGAAGTTGTCATAATTATGATGTGAGACCTCTGAATGTGAAATACAATTTTTTTTCTTGTATGTTGATGCCAGAGCTTAAAATTCCAATATCTATCCTCCAGCATTTCAGTATTTGTCCCAGAGTGCCTGTGTAACAAAATTCATTAAGAATCAGCGGAGCTGATGTTTTTGAAACCAATGTTTTTGAAATCAACATTTTTCCAGCTGACCACATGATGGCAAAACCACGTTCTTCTCCTTTATCTCTCTTTCTCACACTCCTAGCTGTTTAATGGCTGGGGTTTTGACATGTTCTTTTTCAACACCTCTCTCTGTCAGCCTAGCGATTCCAGGGAGTGAGAATTGTGCACCTCTAAAACCCCAGCTAGAGACAGGAAATAATGTTACTTGCTGCTTACCACCCAGTCTGTTATTTAAAACAACGACCTGCTCTACTGTAACAAACTCTACTCAATGTTTTCAGAAACTATTCATGACTGCCCCAGCTCCAGAAGATACTGGGTGCTGGATTCCAAGCTGGCAGACATACTTACCCTACTGCCATCAATGCAGATGTGAGATCCAGAGAAAGCCACTTGCTGTTTTATATTAAAATTCACACTGACTTGCAGTGAAAATTTCCCTTTTCACTAGTCAGGTTTCAGGACCATTCCACTGAGCTGCCTAAAGCACAGTTTACAGATGCTTCATTCTGGTCTGGGATTACATTCTGTGTATTTAAAAATTAGGTCCTTCAGCTTAACTTGTAGAACTATTTATCTTGCTGGATTCATCTCTACCTCACTTTTGTGGGAGTTGGAAAATGAAGTGTAAGAAAGGAGAACACAGGAAACTGGTAAGCAGTTTTACCATTATCTGCCCAGAGCTCAAGGGCTCCATCCCTCCTGCTGTCATGGAGTTGCTACCTTGGGTAAGGGAAGTCGCCTCCTCAAAGAACTGTGTTTCTAATCCACAGCCAGGGAATCTCACTTGAAGAAATGCTGGGCACTCACAGCTATCTCTAAACTTGAGCATTTTACATACTTGAAACACATACAGTGCCTTATGCAGAGAGCTACCCCTCTTGTCATCCCAAAATAGATGTTTGGTGTTGCAAATTTGTAGCTTTCTAGTTTACAGATGTATGAGGATCACTGGTAGCTTTCCTGCCTAAAAAACAGGGATATACACTCACCCCCCCATCTCAGAGAGAAATCAGTTCATTATAGATTAATCACTTTGGTTTGACTTGTCAGTAAAAGATTTTGCATGAATAAATAGCAATGCACTCAGGCCAGAAGAGTGCAATATAAACAATGCACAGAGGCAAAACACAACTTTGCAAACAGGAAACAGAATCCTTAAAATTAATTTATTAAGCTAGCGGCAGCTTCAGAAAATACGTTAGCAACTTCATGATCAAATAATTGAAGACTGCACTCCAATGCACATGTACCAAAATGGGAATTTCAGTCTGTATGGCTGGGCAAGTGTCCATCTGGTATTTTATGACTTCATACTGTTGTTTTCACAATCTTATAAATAAATGATCTCGTAATTTAATCTTTATGTACATTACACATAAAAAATGACTATCAGCAGTGCTGCATGCAGCAGGAATGGATGCTAACTCGTAAGCAAATGCGTGTCACTTCTATGCTACTATTATCAAAGTATCACATGTGAAACAAATACAAACTCACATCTCTCATCATTTTCACAGCTTCTCTGGTCCTTCCCAGCTTTCTTGCACACATTGCCAGCCTCCTCTTTATATAAACTAAGACATTGGTGTCCCTTCCTGTATTAAGAGGAAAAAAACCATCATTAGGACAAAAAAGATAAAGCAAAGGTTAATATAACATTCCAACTTTTCTTGCCCTTTTTTTTTTTTTTGGTAATTCACTGTCAACAATGCTTTCACAATGATTTTAATTAAAAATTACCAAGTTCTGCTGTTTTAGATGTGGCATAGTATCACCAGAATCAGAATGATGCTACAGTGGTACAAAAAAGGACCTGTGACCTGTCCTTACACTTATGAAATATAAGCAGATGCAAAGGTACAGAAAATACAACAGGGTGAAGATCATCAAGCGAGGCAAGGAGAACCCCTATGAAGTTAATATTGGCATAAAACTCTGTAGTCATACACAGAGTATTAGATTACTTACCAATTGACATAAATGGTTCAGACAAAGGCATCCATGAAAATACATGTTAGTATATACTGAGTTTTCTGCAAGTTATAATGTACCTGCTTATTAAAAGAAGTAGCAAACCAAATCCTCATCCTCTAACAGTCTTTTTCTTAACGATTAAAAGAAAATAATTATTCCCTTATCCTCCATTTAAGGAGCCTATACCTCTTAACAAATTATCATCTTCAAATTCCACACACCATTAATTATGGTTGGCAAATTAACATGTTTCAGATGTGACAGTCTTATGTGCTGGAAGATGCTTTAACTGCAATGATGACAGAAACCAAACAGCTGCAATAATTATTCTCTTGGAGGATTCTTAGTTATTTCATTTCTCATTCTCTTCCCTCTAATTCCAATGTGAACTCCTAACATACTTCTGGACCAACAGTAAATGAGTAGACAGCTAATCATCAATGAAATTGCTATATCATGAAAAGACAAGACACCTGCTGCAAGTTATCTTTGTGTATTCTATACAGTCTGTCAAGATTTTAGTGTGTTCCCCACATTTTCAAGCCTTTCATAATAAGAACAAGATGGGCACTGAAAACATTCCAAGTGTACAAATTGTTTTACTGCTGTGATTGCAATTTTCAGACAGATTAAGCAGCAGGTTGAAAGGTCTGACTTTTAGAAGAAAAAATAAATATGGGAGGGAAGGAATTTCTTTAGTTGTATTTTATATTATGTAATTTCTTATCTCTGTATTGATTGCTATATATTTAATAAACAATTTATTAGCTACATCTGTTTCAACATGTTGATGTAGCATAACTAAGAGGAATAAATTTCAGGCCAAGTTCCTTTTCAGACGGAATGGTCAAAAGGCATCCCTGGAGGTACTTAAAAGAGTAGTAGATGAAGTGCTTAGGGATATGATTTAGTAGTGGACAGTACAGCTGGGCTTGATGATCTCAAAGGTCTTTTCTAATCTAGTGATTCTATGATAAATCAAGATAACCTATCAGGCCAGAATTTTCTAAGGTTACTAATAATTTGGAATTACTAACGTGAACCAACTTAAAAACACTACCCAGACTTTCTATAAAAGAGCATTTTTAAAATGAATTAAGTTGGGTCTTCAAAGTTATCATTTACTCTTAAAGTTCATAGTCAAACGTAAAATAATGTATGGAGAAGATAGACCACACAAATAAACAGAAATATAGAACAATATGCTCTTGCTCAAGAAATTACATAGTGTTTTTCAGCTGTAAAAGATGAAATGCCCACTTTTCATCACAAAGATACTTTAAGGACCAGAAATGGAATGACAGACATTTTGGAACCATTGAACTGCAACACATCTGTCTACAGTCCCTCCTCTCTGAAGAGAACTGAGCTCTCCATTTTTGTTAATCATGCAGAAGTCCAGCATATAATCAAGAGAATCCTACTTGAAGCCCCTTTTTCCAAGACATCATTTGAGGCTGGAACTTCTCTAACTTCTGTAGGTGTGCACTGAAGTTATCAAGGGCAGACTAGGTGGTACAGAGAAGGGTGATGCTCTAGGCCCTCCTAAAGCCACAGTCAGAGACAGTCACTTTTCAGCCCTCCGGCTCTGTGGCAATACACTTGCTTTTACAATTCAGCTGGTTACTTTCTCTGCTGCAACACTGAAGGTTCGGGGTGCCAAATTTGATGAGAGTAGCAATCAGTAACACACAGGTTAAACAAATACCATACTTATATTTACCTGCACAAACTTAACAGGTTATTTTGGAAATAAGCATTGTGACAATGTTTAATTACTCCTATTGTGTATTCTTCTTAGATTTGCTGTTATATGCTGCACTTAGGATGGAATGCGTGCACAAATTAAGGTTTCATAGACAACTTTAAGTCTGCTAGAGCCTGAAAACTGCTGCAAGGGTTCAGCTGCTGTACATTTTTTTTCACCAAAAATAATCAAATCATCCTAAATATCATTTTATAATGAACAAAAAGTTTAAAATACTATTCCAAAGCTTTATAAAACCTCAGGTTTTCAGGTACAGACTTGTCTACACTTTTGAAACTAAAGATCACAGACGATTTCAGTATGCACAATTTTTATCAGAAACCTTCAGACTACATAACATAGCCAGAGGTTGTGCATACAGGTCCTGAGAAATTTGAAGATGCCTGAAGTATATTAGTGCTGGTACATACATAATTAATTGATAATATTTTTGCCTGAGGTAGCCATTGTAGACTACAAATAACCTAGGTTGTTTGCTTGCTTTATGTTTTTGTTCATTTACTGGCAGTGAACTCACATGTATTTTCTTAGGTTTAAGAAGCACCTAATAAATATCACAGCATTTAAATCTGCTTATTCAAAACTATAAAAAATAAATATTGAAAATCTAGACTTTCAATTAGAGCACTGTATTATTCCAGTTGTTAATTTTTACATTTCTGTGACCTTTCTTAATTTGTGCAACTAACTTTTCAAATGTCACACTGCTTAACAGGCCTCATTAACTTTTACACAGAGCAATGTAATGTACATATTTACCCTCATAACTGATGGGAAAAAAGCCGGTAAAGCACCACTTCCCTCCTATTTCCATCACTCTCTGCTGCCTTTTCACAATACGAGCCCATCTTTTCAAAATGGCTAAAGGCCAGTGTTCAGCATTTTCTGAATATCGGATCTTTTTTGGCTCTGCTACTTTTTCTTTTCTGTTAAGTGCACGCTACCATATTTCTTGCCATGACAAAGAAAGGTGCATCTGTAAGCTGAGCACTTCTAGCTCAGCAACAGAATGAAGCAAAATCACTGAAACAGAATAGTCTGGCTCTAGGGCCATATTCCAGTCAATGCTAAATATTGAGTACAGTGTTAATATATTGAGATCTGAGAGGGGAAAATAAAAGTCTCGAACTCAAAGAATTCCCTGGCACTTTTCTCCCTTTAAAACTGACTATTTCCTCCAAAGAAACTTACTGTGTTGGGCTTCATACTGGGCACCATGGTGCTGTAACTGCTGGCTGCGCCTGTAACAGCCCTCTCCAGCTTTCAGAGCTTGCTTGAATAGCTTCTCTGCTTCTACAATTGTTGTTGCTTCCTCTTCAGCCAACAGAATATAGGCAGTAGCACACCTGCAAAAATATCAGAGGAAAAACCATAAGGAAGTTTCATTACGTAAAACCTATACAAAGGCATGCAGACCGAAAAGGATGTACCAAATACAGATGCAGTGGAGTTTTGTCCATAAATCTTTCTGATTAACTATTCTGATGAATAAATACTCTAGCAACCAGGCCATGACTCTCATTTGTACATATGATATCACTCAGCCACTTCAGTAAAACTACCGACAATTACCCAGAAAGTAAAGTACTGTCTCACTAAGCAATCGGTCATGGCCTATACCACTAAAACTCCTTCTGGAAACTTAGACTAGTTTCATGCACTATTGTTTTAACAAAAAATTTCTCCATTACTGTAATGATATGAAAAGAATCAACAGACCTGTAACATCTGCCATATGCAAAGAAGAGATTATAGAAGTAACTGTAGAGATGAAAACAGCACACAACCCCCTTAAAATCCACCTCAAAACAGGAAAGCAGCTTTAAGAATACACAGAAAGGTAAAATGCATGGTGGGAGTCACTCCATTCAGCTTTCAGCTGTCTAATTTAGACCTCTTAACTATCCATGCCTCTCTATTCCCATTAAGGAACATCTTTACAAAGCGATTCATTTATCATGTTTAAATATCTCTCTAGGAATAGGGTGATTCGGTGATAGAGGTGCCTCTCCCATTGACTACAGAGGGAGCCCAGGCAACTACTTTAAACTCAATTGCCATATTTTTAGCAGCTGAAGTTAGGTAAGATACAGCCTGTTGACTTTCTGGTACGAAGAATGTGGCTGATAAGATTATTCTTTATACAGAAATAGAATTAGGAAATTCAGCTGCATCTAGTTGCATTTCACAGAGTCAACTGAGGAACAGTAAACAACAGGTTGAGGTGAAAACAAGACTGCAGGCACCAGTACTTCCTGCAGGCCACCCAGCTGGAAAGCAGGGTGACAGAAAAGGACTTGCTGATCTTAGTGGACACCAAGTTTAATATAAACCAGCAATGTGCCCTTGCAGCAAAGAAGCCAAATGGTGTCCTGAGCTGCATTAGGTGGAGTGCTGCCAGCAGGCTGAGGGATTTGACCCTTCCCCTCTGCTCAGCACTGGAGAGGCCACACCTGGAGTGCTGCATCCCATTCTGGGTTTCCTAGCACTACAGGGACATGGATGTACAGGATAGAGTCCAGCAAAGGGCCATGAAGATAACTGAAGCATCTCATATAAGAAGAAAGGCTGAGAGAGCTGGGACTGTTCAGAAGAAGAAAAGGCTCAGGGGTGATCTCATCAACGTTTGTAAATACCTGAAGTGAAAAGAGGATGGAACCAGGCTCTTTTTAGTGGTGTCCAGTGACAGGACCAGAGGCAATGAATGCAAACTAAAACATAGAAGGCTCTGTCTGAACATCAGGAAATACTTTTTTCACTGTGAGGATTACCAAACATTGGCACAGGTTGTCCAGAGAGGTTGTGGAGTCCCCCTCCTTGGGGATATTCAAAAGCCATGTGGACATGGTCTTGAGCAACATGCTGTAGGCAGCCCTGCTTGAGCAGGAGGATTGAACAGCATAGCCTTATAGCTCACTTGTGCAAAAGCCTCTCAGCTGTTTAACATGCTCTCTCAGTTAAACCGCTGTCCAAGAACAAACAATTCTCTTTTTCCTTCTGATGAAACACATGAAGGACAATTGTAAGGCATCAATTTACAGAATTCTAGAACACAGTAATCTCTGTCAGCAACCTAAGGGACTCTCTGCTTTATGCACTTCGGCAACATGATAGACAGGTTCTCTTCCTGTTACCCATGTATACCTGCAAACGTGCCAACAAAGAGATATTCTGGTTAATGATGCCACATTATACAGCTTGTCATGCCAGTAAAGCTTTGCGGGATTGAGCTTACTGTGGGATCTCAGAGTACTACACTTCTCATTGAGAAAATAAATAATGGACTCAAAAGACCGAAAGTCCCAGAAAATTACATCATCTCACACTATAAAATGAATATTTCAGAAGGCATTTATGAGCCCCTTCTTTCTTGCCTCTGTTCAGGATGACTGAGAAATCCAAGCGGGAACTCTTCATACCATAAACGCATATTTCATATGCTCATCAAGAGATAACTTAATTAACACACTGCAATTCTGATTGAAAGTCTGCTGACATCAGTGGGAAGACTCCCATTGTCATCACTGCCCTAAGGATCTGGGTAGCTAGCACAGCATGCAGCTGTGCTTTTTTCCCTCCCACTGTAAGCCTTCCTGTGACAGGCCTGTAATCATGGTTAAAAATTACTATAGCAACCCCCCTGCCTTAAGCTATCATCAAATGGATTTTTAAATGTCAGGAAATAAGTGTTAATGTTGTTGTCACTCACTCATTCAATTCCAAAGCTTCATGTGCCGCAGAAATTCGAGCTTGGGGGTTTCTCTCTCTCCAGGCTTTTTGCATTACTATTCAATAAAAAAACAAACCCAGAAAAGGGGAATATCAGTCATTACAGTATTAACAAGGAGAATCTACTGCATTCTAACAACAAATGTACTGCTCTCAGTCTGACTTGCTCTGGAGCATTCTGAAGAGCTCAGGCATCACTCAAAGGATGCATAATCAACATGAGCTTTTGTCCCAAATACTCAGCTTAATTGTTTCATTTAATTAAACTTCTTTCCATGAGAAAATCTGGCTGAGAGATCATGCCATCTGCACTGTTACATACAGAGGTGATAAGCAGCTTTTCCCTCTTGGGGAAGTAAGATTCCCAGGGGCACAAAGGAATACAATGATACTTGAGATTCTTATTCTAGTTCTTCACTGTGCTGTTGCTTTAGGTGAATGTTAAATAGCAACAACACCCCGACTAATCAGACCAGCTCATAATTAGCCCACTGAGCTAAGAAAATGGGATTCATGTTTATCATGTGTCAAAAAGCACAGTACATTCTGCTTTGTAACTATGCCCTCAGAAGGCTGTGCCCAACTGTCAGTATCTATCCTTTCCCAAAATACAAAGATTGGGCTCTTCAGAGACAAACTCTGATGATCAAAATCATTGCACATTTTCAGCAAAACCAAAGCCTGTGCATAGACTTCACAGTAATGGTTTAATACAACTAAAGCTGCTTACAACAAATTCTGTTGTAAACATGTTGTTCCTATATTTTACAGAGCTTCTAACTACACGAAACCCAGGACGCAAGTTTTACATAAGCTCTTCTAAATAGACACAGACTAAATAGGACTTGGATAATGTAACTCAACATACTACACTGCAGCTGGAGGCAAATTAAGTACATGTTTGCAGCCACTGCAAGAAACAGGAGGAAAAAAAAAGTCTTCACACTTGCAAACGGTACCTTGAATTATGCTAGCAAGGAAGCAGAACAAAATAGTGATACAAATTAGACTGTTTATACTTATATAGATACTTGTTCATATCTAGAATACTACAAATCCAACAGGAATAACTCAGTAGCTATGACCAAACTTCTGCCTTTCCTTATCTACCTGAGAGGACTGGTGTCTTATTGCATTTTCCCAGCATCAGTTTAAAACAACTGTTAACTCGTTTGCAAAAATGGTCATTCATAAGGTCTCTTACTTGCATCTGCAGGCCGTAAATGATCCGTGTCACACGTAAAGAATGTCTGATGGTCCTGTGCTGAAAGATTCATATCGTAGTAAGTCAAAGGTTCTCTCCCTGTTACCCACGTATACCTGCAAACGTGCCAACAAAGAGACATTTTCGTTAATGATGTCACCTTCAGCAAAATGAATCTAGAAAAGAACCCTAGACTTTAGAGATGTGTATAGCCTACCAAGTCCACCCAGCCAATCTCCTAGTGAACTGACAGTGCATTTCACCGTGCTGTGACAGAGCAACAGTAGTTGAACTGAGCTAATGAGGATGTTGGAAAGTACACACACCATTTCGTTTATAAGATCACCAAAAATTTCGGAAGTAACAACTGCATGAGCAAGAATGTAAATGCCTTTTAATTCTGAAATATTGCACAAATGACAGAAGAACATAGCATGAACATGGGTCCATAGTTGGTTTTGGTTTTCCATCTGTTAGATGGATGTAAAAGTACAATTAAGATCCTTAACCCAGTACTGTGCCTGAAACTGTAACATAGTAGAACTTACCGATTATATTCAGCTCCTCTGAACAGATTTAAAGGATTTCGCCAGACTTTGCATTCTGTCATAAACAGAAACACACAATAATTAATTTCTCCCAAATTACAACGGTACTTAAGGCTTATCAGAAACACCAGTTACCTTCTAATGAGCCTTATCAAGCAGCTTATTTTTTATAGGTGCGAATGGAAAAAAAGAATCAAGAACATAGAGATGCAGGTAACCAAACTGTTACTCTCTTTTGAAATAATAACTTATTTCTAAACTAGTGTCAATAAATATTACCATTCCAGACAAATAACCACTAACAGTGCTCCAAATGCCAGATGAAAAGATAATACTGATTAGTGCCAGGACTTACATTTACTGAAATGCAGAATTTAAGAGGGATCATGCTGGGTTATTGCATTGAAAAGCAGCAATTAACTCAGTCCCCATGGACTTGTGATTTCTACAGAAAACTTCACTGTCTAGTTAATACTGTAAACCACTGAGAATCTCAGCTATATTTGCCAAATTTAATTCCTCCATAGCTTGTGAAGTAAAAAAATTCATGGCAACATCTGCTGACCTTACTTAAAATACAAGCATCCCGGGGCTGACAAAAGATGCTGAGGTTGATTGGCAGAGGAAAGTTCACTGCATTACAAAGGTTTAGGAACACTAAAAATATTTTATACACTTATCTCACGGCACGGGCTGGGGAATGCAAGGTAAGAGGAGATAAAAAAAATCTACAATGTAACTTAGAATGGAACTCAGGGGAAAAAAAAGTGGCAAAATTAATTTTTATAGCTTTTGAAAAGGTGAGGTTGGCTTTTCTTTCTTTATTTAATGCAGATTTGTTCTCTTCATTTCAACAAAAACAATTCACTCCACTGAAGGTGGGACCATAATCGAACTCAGCATTTGTGACAAGGACTCACAGAGAGGCAGTCTGCCATTCCCCCACACATCTGCTACTGGGAGGTCCCTCACATCGTGGTCTGCAAAAACTCATCAGCAACGCTGGCTCTGCAGCATTCCACCAGCTGCTTTCCATCACCAAAAGTTAACTAGCATGTTTTCTCTATGAAATTCTGTGACATCATTTCTAAGACAACACAGCAACAGTTTTCTCTAGTGGGATACTGAGTTAGCAGGGTATGTACCCTACTTTATACAACACCGGTAAGTATACACCTGTTCCCTTTATGCCTGTTTCATTAAAAAGGAAGAAACACAGAACAGTAAGGCAGGCTCCTGTCTTTCTCCATGGAGCTAGCAACTACTTCTGAGTTTGAGACCAAAGTGGCACAGAAAGAAAGCATTTTTACATAAATTATTTGCAACAACATGATGACACTCATAGCTACACAAAACCTAGGTGGGTAGCTGTAATGGTTTGATTTTGGCCCCTTCAGAATAGCCAGGTTGTGGCTGAGGAAGAACTACAACTCCCAATATTCCATGCAACTTTTTCTACGTAAACCAGGGTGTAATTGGGAGTGGGACACTTCCTTTTCTGGCTCTGGCGCCGTCTTCCCTCTCTCTTCTCTCCGGGGTGTGTGTGTGGAGGAGTCAAGCTCAGTGAAG